>VDFB02387077.1:0-82943 GCA_007258455.2 Sequoia sempervirens
TCCTATTACATTGAATAAATCTTATTATTTAATTTATGTCCCTAAGTCTTCTTATTTAATTAAATAACCCTAAGTTATTTAATTAAATATCATTTCACTTTCCCCCTTTTCATTAAATCACTTTATTTAATGAATATCATCTAATTCCCCTTAATTGCATAATTAAACCTTTGTTTAATTATTAATTACTAATAAATCTAATTCCCCCCACTTGCAAGGGAGTATTCCAAGGGAATATTCCCCCATTGCACATTCCTCCAAAAGGAATATTCCTATAGAATATTCCTTCCTCTTTTGCATATTAAAACTTTGTTTTAATTTGTTAAATATCTAATTTCCCCTCAGCCATGAGAATATTCCAAAGAATATTCTTTCTCCTCCCTCATTTGAAAAAGGGGAATATTCCTTTTTGAAACAAACTCTCAACAAAATGTTCTGAAAACTTTTAAAAGTGTATTTTTTTGGATAAAGGTGAACCCTTGATTAAATCTCATCATTGATTCTCATCCCTTGATGAGAATCCATGATCCATGCCTCCAACTTCCTTCCTTTTTGACCATTGATTAACCTTTTTGATCTCAACCCTTCATTTCCCATTTGTCCTCCTATAAATAGGTCACTATTTGGAGACAAATGGATCCATCTCTTAACATCACACTTATGTTGTTAAAATAACTCTCACTTGTACTCATATTTAATATCATTTTGGCTTAATTCACTTGCATATTAGCTTAGCTTCCATTAATGGCTTCCATGATAACATAGGTGCATACATTTAGCATATTTTGTAATTAGGGTTTTAATATTTTGAAGCTTGCATCCATTTAAATTAGCTTTGCATACACCCATATCAATCATCTTAGCATAGATCATGTTAAAATAGCTTGCATCATGTTTCATCACACATCTATCATCAGTTTTGTCGATTCTCTTCAATAAAATCAATTAGAACATGCTCATTTATTAATGGGATTGGGAAAGGGTCACCATTCCACATCAATGCGACACCACTCCCCCAATAGGATAAGTTTCAAGGGATTAGAATAAGTGTTTTTAAAGCTTTCATGATTTAGAATGTTAGTTTTAATGGATTTCTAGTTTAGTTTTTATTGATTGATCTTATTGGGATTGACGTTTAGTGGCATAATTGCACTTCGTATCCTTATGGATCAAGTGTAGTCAACCCATACTAATCCATTAGTCACATGAATATTCTCATGCAGATGTGAGGAGAAAATAGCCCATTTAATTAATTTGAGAAAATTAATTAGTTGTGCAAGTTGGAGTTAATAAACCCTGGGTTTATTTAACTAGAATGGAGTTAAATGTTGGAGAAAGGACTAGTGAAGATTAGCAAGTGGATAAGATTAATTAATCATGGATTAATTAACTTAGGTGGGTTTAGGGGATTTTAGAGGAATGTGGCATTTAATTAAATAATTAGAGTTATTTAATCAAATGGGAAGACATAGGAGTTTTAATTAAATAATTTGCATTATCTAATTAAATGGAATGAAAATTAGTAGAAAGGGGGATGAATTAATCCAATAAAATTAATTATTTGATTAATAGGAGAAAATGATAAATTTAATCAAACAATTAGATTATTTAATTAAAAAGCTAGAAAAGAGGCGATTTAAGATGAAACAACATTAATAATTAGATTCAGATGCATAATTTCAATTAGGATGATTTGAAGTGTCTATAATAACAACATTGTAGCAAAGACATACTGACCCCAAACCCGTATATCCCTTATGTGTTTGAGATTTCATTTTGGGGGAAACCCCTTCCTCTGTTCTTTTTTATGACGTAGCTTCAGGGTATGTGTAGCATCATCATGGAAAAAATAGGCCCTTAAGTGGGAAAATGTTTAGAAAAATCATAGTTAGGCAACTATTTGTAAAAATTTGAATAAGTTATCTATATTATTTCAAAAATATGTAAGAATATAATTTGTAGAAAATTGAATTTAGTTTCTAAACTAATAGGTTTATTTAAATAAAAAATTCTATTTGGTGAAAATTTGAAATTTCAATTCAGTAGTACTTAAATTTTAGGGAAAATATAAGAAGTAGGTGTTTGTCTAACCACCCTAACCACATTAAAATGATGATATTTTTTTTATAAGATTTTAGATATAAGTAGAGGACTTATGTCCCAATGTGATGCATATTTTTTTATAATTTTTTTCCAAGTAAATAATTAATTTTGATTTTTTTATTAAAATTTTAAAAAAATATAAAAACTCGTATGTCTGACCACCTTAACTTGGTCAAAACTTCATGAAATTCATTTTTTTTTAATCTTATATTATGTGAAGCATAGAATGTGATGCATGTTTCATATTCAAAAAATGTGATACCATTTGAAAGCTATAGATGTTTTTCAACCAATCTATCTATTAGGACTTTAGTCGTAATTTAAATAGAAAATGAATAATAATTATTTATTAAATTCAAAGTAAAGCATAATTTATATTGGTGGAAAGCTAATAATCTCCTTTAAAAACCCTTTTCATTTCATCAATTTTGGGTAAAATAAAATTCGTCAGCCACATACCCTACACATACCCATCATATTGCCACTTTTTGGCCCATCACAATCCTGCACATACCCTTCATTTGGAAACATATGACTTGGCATAGGGATTTCCAAATAATCTATCATGTCTTCTTTATTATTCACATTGATTATTTGCTACTTTAAAGTATTTTCTCACAACAATGGTGTTAGCAATTTATTTAAAGTGGGGACATACATTGGCATTATCATTTTTGAAATTTTTGACATTCCTTATGTTTCATTGAGTGATCTTCTTACTTCTTGCGATGTGTCTTTTTCTTGGTGGTGTCATTGGGTTTGATGTCCTCCAAGAGTGTGACCTTTCTTGACTTACGACTTTCCTCTTAGTGGTAATGCTACGCATTGCATTCCCTAAGTTACGAATCTTTTATTCTTGACTTGTCCTCTCTTGGAGACATTAGGCACGATGTTCCCTAAGAGGAGACCTTACATGAACTAATAAAAATCTATTTGAACATGTTTATTTGCATTTTGTTCATAGGTGTTTAGCATAAAATAGCTTGCTAACCTTGTGAAGCTCGAACCCTTTTCATGGCCACCAAGCATAACACACTTTTCTTGCATGTGGAGCCTTTCCTTGTTTGTTCATAGGTGCTTAGCATAATAAAACTTGTTAGGCCTTATGGAGCTCGAAGTTTTATGTTTATGTTTTTCTTTGTGGTGCCTTATTGAAGTTATCAGAGATATAACTTTGGTATGGTATGAGAGCCTAATAAGATTCTCTCATTTTCTACCCCTTTTTGTGTTTTGTTTTGTGGTGCCTTATTAAAGTTATCAAAGGTATAACTTTGGTATGGTATGGGAGCATAATAAGATTCTCTCATTTTCCACACTTGGGGGATCACCTAGTGGACAACCAGAGTTCCATTAGCATGTGTGAGTGTGCATGTTGTTTGCATAGTGGACAACGAGTTCTTCTTGTGAACATTTTTTGAGACAAACAACTGAGGCATGTTCCACATCACATTGGAAAGTTGAGGCTTGATTTTCCCTTTTTTATTTTTTTCTCTTCTTTAAGTCTTTAATGTTGTATGATTGAGTATCTTGTCATTGTTGCATACATATGTTTTGATTGTCTACTTTAGTGTGAGTTTGACCCAAGGTCATCCTCTCACTAGTGTGGGGGATAAATGTAGTGACAAAAAATGTATCCTTTTACATTTTCTCACTTGTTTGGGCCCTCCTAGTTAAATTACACTTAATTGTGCCTTAATTTAGTGTTATAAAATGTATTTATTTACACTCACACTTATTTAGGGATCCCTTAATTAATTGAACTTAATTATGCCTTAATTGGCCCTTTCATTCATTTTCCAAGCCTAGTTAATTACATTTTCTGAAGAGGAAACCTGACATTCATTAATTCCTTAACATAACACTTTACATTGCGCAGTGTGTATCCTTGGTTTAGGGACCCGGGACACATTCGACCATGGGCGAATGGGTCCTCCATTGACCTTAGGACCTAAATTTAAATTATGTTTTTAGCAATATTTTAATGATTTCAAATCTATAATTCAATGTCGGCTTGTGATGTTTTGAATTTCAGGAAATTAAGGATACATACCTATAAATATAAGGTTATTTCACTATGTTTCACCTAGCATTTTGGAGAACTTCAAAGGAATTCAAAGGAATATTTATCAGAATTCTATTGTAGCATTCAAGATCCAATTGTCATATCAAAGTCTTCTTACATCATGCATGTTTTTGGAGCTAACATTGTGATGTAGGTTTCATGATCAAATCAAGCATTCAAAGCACTATTTCAAGCAAGATTCAAGTGTGAAGATCCACATCCATTGAAGCCATGATCCAGGTGGATCTTCAAAACTTGAAAATTGAAGTGTTCCCATTTCTCCCAGAAGCAGTGCCATGGCATAGAGCTCAGAATACTGAATCCGGTGCAACTTGAACGGGCGAAAAAGGATTCTGTTTGCTCAAGTTATGTGCAATCAAAGTTGGGTCAACCCTTGGACCAGGAGGCCATCAGAAGGTGAAAAGTTGATGGACGTAGAATTAGTTAGAAGCGATATTACTTTGAAGGGACCAACGACACGAACCCAACAATGTTTGTTTCGTCGAAATTCGAGTCCATATGTACGAGATATCGCCTGTCAAACTTTGGTCAAAGGCCGGTCAACTTAGCTCCTAGGGATGAGAAAAAGGATGAAATTTTGACATCATAAAAAATGATTGAAGTCAACATCATCACGAAGATCTCATCGTCATGATTCCAATGGCGTTCATTTTGCGCAAATCGGAGCTCGTATGCACGAATTATAGCAAGTCAAAGTTTCAGTTGACCAAAGGTGCCATGTGGTACGGTTGCTGACATCAGAATGACATCATCATGTTGACTTGGCAAATGATTCATCATATGGATGCCGAGCTGGACCAATCAGGAGATGACATGTGTCAGTTTGTACAAACCGTACTCTAACATGGATGTCGACGTGGCAACTGACTGTAAGCTAATGTGGTGGTCGTACAGGTGACATGGCAGTCAGAGTTGGAAGTACGATAGATGACAAGGATGCTGACGAGGCAAGGACGTAGCATGGTGACGTGTTAGATGATAAATCGGGCGACGTGGATGTTGACTAGGATTTTCTAGCGAATGTCCTCCTGACACGTGGCAACTCCAAAGCAAGACACATGGCCCTCACCTTTTCTTCTGCTGGTTTCGAATTTGTTTTGTTAGTCAAAAGATCAGTGAAGGGGTTTGAACCCCACATCTCCATGTAACAAGCCACCGACCGGGTTGTTGCACCAAGCATAGAGGCTTTACTATATACGAAGCAGATGTTCATTTTCATAATTGACGGTTTTAAAACGGTGAGAATAAAAACAAACGGGGTCGGTGGGGGTTGAACCTTCAACCACCCACCGACCAAAATTTTAACTTGCCATTGCGCCATGTAAGGTGCCTTAACAAATATGAGAGATGGGTTTGTAATAACCCTTAATGAGACCCAAAATCTCAAACAAATAACCAATAAATGGTTATATGGCAATTTTTAAATAAGAACAAGACAAACTCAAACAAACTTCAATAGCTCGAAATATGAATATGTTAAGGGCTTAAAAACAATTTGATTGTTTTTAATAAGGGGGGTGTTATTGTTTTATGTAAAAATAGGGTAATTGGTTTTTATTTTTCCATAAAGGGGAAAAAGGCCAAATCAGGTGGTTTTAACCAAATAGGCCCAACTTCAAGTATAAAAGGAGGATCTAGGAGGATTCCCAAATCATCCATCAGTTGATCATTCTCCATTGTATCCATTTCTCTTGGTCTTTGAGAGGCTTTTGTGAGAGAATTATTAGAGGGAATTAGGAGGATTTGAATTGTGATGTATTGATGTACTGAGTCTTGTGGTAGATCCTATTAGGAAAAGTCAATTTTCTTACTCTTTGGTTATTATCCCAAGCTGTGAGAGCTTTTTGAGAGGGGTTTTTGAGTGAGAGGACTTTTGTATGACTTTTTGGAAAGGCTACAAGATATTGTAAAGCAGTGTTGCAAGAGGCTCCATTGGAGATTGTACTGCCATTATAGAACATTTAAATAGATTGGTCACTTAGTTGAGCTTGACCCGGAGACGTAGTCATGTTTTTGGCAAACTCCGTAATAAAATCGGTGTCTTCTTTACTCTCTCTTGGTTCTATGTTTTGAATTATCTCTATTAATGTTCTTGCTACTCCATTGTTGATGGCTTTACACCTTTGTTCATAATAACTTAGCAACGTTTGTCATAGATCCCTTCTGCTTTACGGATCAAGAGGTATCAGAGCCTTGTTTGGCTGGTTTTGCAGGAGTGATTGTGAGTCAATTTGCTACAGGTGGACTTTTAGAGTTTGGAGTAAAGATGGCATCAGAGAAGGGTGAATCTTCAAGGCTGACATTGACCGCATCCATGATGGATGATTTGATGTCAATGAAAGGCATGGTTGAAGAACTCTATCGAGACCATTGAGAGAAGATTGATAGGATGCAAGAGTTGGAAGAAGCCAATTGACGCCTGCAAACAGAGAATGCAGAACTTCAATAGTTGTTGGAAGAATCCAACATGGAGAAGGAAAGACTACAAATGTTGTTGTAGGAAATCTTGGAGGAGCAGAATAGGAGAAGTCCTCTTGTATCAGGGAGTGCACACATATGTGGTTTTTGTCCACATTCTGAGGATATATCATCCTCATAATCCCTGATTACCCCGCCTGATAGTACGGGAGCTTCTTTAGCCACAAGCCCCATGGCTGGATTTGCTTGTGGCCATGATTGGGATAATTCTCTTGGTGTAGTAGAGTGTGCTTATTGTCGACAGATGGAGTACCTTCAGACTCTCAATTTGCCTGATAGTGATAGTAACTATGCCGAAGCCTCTTCTTCCATCAAACAAAAGAAGTCAGTAGATGATGAGCAAGACTCTTTTGCACACTTTGAGAAGTACACAAGAGGCATAAGATCGAAGCTACTCAAGAAGATGGGTTTCAGAGGAAAGGGCTTTGGTATTTCTGAGCAAGGCATCACCAATCTGATCGAGGAAAAGAAGTGACCACGGTACCAAGGATTGGGATTTAGAGGAGGAGATGGACAATCCTCTAGAGCTCGGAACTTCTGCAACCACTGTGGCATTAGTGGACATTGGGAGGCAAAGTGTTGGAAGCTGCATCCAGAGCTTCATCGTCAATTGAGGTCTACTGAGAGACCCAACCACTAGAAAGTTGAGGAGACGAAAGCAGAGTTGGCAGTAGCTACCACTTTTGAGGCAGTCCCAAGAGAAATTCAACCACAACCTGAGCAACCTGTGAAAGAGAGTTCCTTTGAACAACTTCGTAGGAGATGGGAACATCGGTCATCCAACTAGTATATCAGGTTGTGTATGTTTATTACATCTTTTGTAGTGTGATGAGTATGTTGATAAACTAGTGTGGTTTTATGAGCATAAAAGTTTGAATCAAATTGTTTGTAACATTTTTTATGAAGTTGTAATTCTCTAGAGGTTGAGATTTTGTAAGGCTCTTGAAGCCACATCTCTTGTAATCTAGAAAGGAGAATACTTTGTAACTTCTTATTGCAGGTTTTTTTTTTTTTGGTAAGACTTGTACCTACAAATTCCAAGTGCGAAGCTTTAGATGAAGAGCACTTTTCAGCTTAAGAGTTGCCGAGAATGGTCAACAATGACCTTGCATGTTCTCAGCTTGAAGACTCAGTCATGGTCATTTTGAGGATATGTCCGAACTCAGTTGAAGTTCTTGAAGGATGATATCGATGACCTTGTTGCTTCAGATGAACGTGACCCAAGCCGTATGGTGGAGCCTTGAATCAGCTATTCTGAAGTATAAAGGTGAAGGAATATTTCAAGCTGAGGCACATATACAATGCTCGAGCAGTTGGAGGAGCCACAAAAGTATGCCAGAAAGAATGGCGAAAGATGTAGAATGTGAACCACCCCGTGAGAAGCACTGAGAGAAAGGTTTACCATACTTAGTTTTTCTTCTTGCTTTGGGTATGTTAAGTTCCATTTTAAACTGCATTGTGATGAGTTGTGAAGTCCTAGATTACTGAAATGTAAGACCCCTTTAGAGGGCAGATGTGGCGATCGAGAAGCTCTTGTTGACAGTACATTTTTGAAGTGTCAGACCCCAGTAGGTAGATGTGGCAGTGTGTACGATCTAGTGATTCAGACTATGGTGAGTGGTAAGATGCAAAGTGGGAGATGTTTTGAAAGAACTGTAAAGTTTTGGAGGACCAAAAGTTCTTTAGTGAGGAGGTTTGATCCAAGTGGATCTTCAGAACCTAAAAATTGAAGTGTTCCCATTTCTCCAAGAAGTAGTGCCATGGCATAGAGCTCAGAATACTGAATCCGATGCAACTTGAACGGGCGAAAAAGGAGTCCGTTTGCTCAAGTTATGCGCAATCAAAGTTGGGTCAACCCTTGGACCAGGAGGCCGTCAGAAGGCAAAAAGTTGATGGACTCAGAATCGGTCAAAATCAATGTTACTTCAAAGGGATCGACGACACAAAACCAACGATGTTTGTTTCGTCGAAATTCGAGTCCGTATGTGCAAGATATCGCCAGTCAAACTTTGGTCAAAGGCCGGTCAACTCAGCTCCTAGGGATGAGAAAAAGGATGAAATTTTGACATCATAAAAAATGATCGAAGTCAATGTCATCACGAAGATCTCATCGTCACGATTCCAATGGCATTTGTTTTGCGCAAATTAGAGCTCGTATGCACGAATTATAGCAAGTCAAAGTTTTAGTTGACCAAAGGTGCCATGTGGTACAGTTGCTGACGTCAACATGACATCATCATGTTGACTTGGTAGATGATTCATCATATGGATGCCAAGTTGGACCAATCAGGAGATGACACATGTCAGTTCGTACAGGCTGTACTCTGACGTGGATGTCGACGTGGCAGCTGACTTTAAGCTAATGTGGTGGTCGCACAAGTGACATGGCAGTCCGTGTTGGCAGTACGATAGATGACGAGGATGCTGACAAGGAAAGGATGTAGCATGGTGATGTGTCAAATGATAAATCAGGCGATGTGGATGTTGACTAGGATTTTTTGGTGAATGTCCTTCTGACACGTGGCAACTCCAGAGCAAGACACATGGCCCTCACCTTTTCCTCTGTTGGTTCCAAATTTGTTTTGTTAGTCAAAAGATCAGTGAAGGGGTTTGAACTCTGCACCTCCATGTAACAAGCCACCGACCGGGCCGTTGCACCAAGTACAGAGGCTTTATTATATACAAACAGATGTTCATTTTCATAATTGACGGTTTTAAAACGGTGAGAATAAAAACAAACGGGGTCGGTGGGGGTTGAACCTTCAACCACCCGCTGACCAAAATATTAACTTGCCATCGCGCCACGTAGGGTGCCTTAACAAATATGAGAGATGGGTTTGTAATAACCCTTAACGAGACCCAAAATCTCAAACAAATAACCAATAAATGGTTATATGGCAATTTTTAAATAAGAACAAGACAAACTCAAACAAACTTCAATAGCTCAAAATATGAATATGTTAAGGGCTTAAAAACAATTTGATTGTTTTTAATAAGGGGGGTGTTATTGTTTTATGTAAAAATAGGGTAATTGGTTTTTATTTTTCCATAAAGGGGAAAAAGGCCAAATCAGGTGGTTTTAACCAAATAGGCCCAACTTCAAGTATAAAAGGAGGATCTAGGAGGATTCCCAAATCATCCATCAGTTGATCATTCTCCATTGTATCCCTTTCTCTTCTTCTTTGAGAGGCTTTTGTGAGAGAATTCTTAGAGGGAATTAGGAGGATTTGAATTGTGATGTATTGATGTATTGAGTCTTGTAGTAGATCCTATTAGGAAAAGTCAATTTTCTTACTCTTTGGTTATTATCCCAAACTGCGAGAGCTTTTTGAGAGGGTTTTTTGAGTGAGAGGACTTTTGTATGACTTTTTGGAAAGGCTACAAGATATTGTAAAGCAGTGTTGCAAGAGGCTCCATTGGAGATTGTACTGCCATTATAGAACATTTAAATAGATTGGTCACTTAGTTGAGCTCGACCTGGAGATGTAGTCACGTTTGTGGCGAACTCCGTAATAAAATTGGTGTCTTCCTTACTCTCTCTTGGTTCTATGTTTTGAATTATCTCTATTAATGTTCTTGCTACTCCATTGTTGATGTCTTTATGCCTTTGTTCATAATCACTTAGCAACATTTGTCATAGATCCCTTTCGCTTTACGGATCAAACCATTTCATGCAAGTTGTAGATTTTCATTTCAAGGTTTATTTAAGGTTTTTTTGAGTGGTAACATTTATTTTTTCATTATTCATTCCCTCTTTTATTATTTTATTCATTTCAAGGTTTGATTACCAAAATGGGGTTTGACCAAGGTAAACCCCCATTCACCCAAAAAGAAACATTTTTCCCTCTCATCTTATGTTTGTAGATCTAGTTGGAAGAAAACTTGAAGATCTCTTGAAGAGAGAATTTGAAGAAGTTGACAAAGTTGAAAAAGTTGTCATCTCATGGAAACTCATGTACAAAATTTATTTTTGACATTTTGACATTGCCACTTGGAAAAATTGAAAGATTCAGATTTGTATCAAAGGCTCTTGAAAGCTGCAAAAAAACCCTGACAGTGGACCCATTCACCTTAGGTGAATGAGTCTTAGTAAACCTTTGAAAACTCACCTTTACTGATTGGTAAACATAGTTTTTCTCTTCTTAGATATGCAATTTGATTTCTGGTTCTCCTTATTTTGAGTTTAATATTGATGTTTCAAGTTTAAATTAGCATAATTGGGTTGATTTTCTATTTTTAATCTTTCTGCCAAAAGTGCTTGGTGAACTTGACCCCCATCCTTTAGTCAGAAGGAAAAAATCACCTAAGGGTTGTAAGTCATTTCTTTATGTGGATCTCATTTCCTAATAAAAGAGAGTGAGAAGTAGATCCCTAAGTGGTTCATCAATCCATTTTGATAACCCACCTATACTCTTTTCCACCCTTTTTCAAGTATGTAGATGTTGGTTTGATGTTGAAGTGAGGGATGTTTGATGTTTTTGATTGATTAAGCAAAGAAAGGGCCCTGATCCCTTACAAAAGAAACAAAAAACAAAAGAAATAACAACCAGATAGAACAACAGATCAGAGGAGAAAGTAGAACCAAAATGAGAACCACTTCCCCACACCCAACCAACCAAAAACACACATCAGCCTATACCAATTGAATCAAAAGATATAATCCTATCAAGGATCCAATAGAGTTTTAGCCAAACCATATTATCATCGATCCAAAAAATAAGGTTATATAGGTATAACCTATTAAAGGTACCCAACAAGATCTTAATGTTCATATCAAAATTAAAACTTAAATACAAATGATTCAGGCTTATCAAGCCTTTGCATCAAAAAATATAACTAAAGATCCAAAACACTTGTTAACAACAAACATAAGACAACAAAACCAAACACGAAACAAGGATTAAGCATCCTCCATGAGGCTTCAAGCCTTCTTTAGGTCCTCCATTGTATCCTCGAGGTTGTCCTTGATTTTCATCTTCCCGGATCAATCCACATCTTCCCTGTTCCCTTTTTTATTTTTCCCTGTCCCAAGATAGTAGCCATCACCGATTTTTTCATCACCCCATTCATAACCCCGCAAACATTCAACATAACATCCTCCATAACTTGGAGCTTGTTAGAGCTATCTTCTTTCTGCATCATTTTCTCAAGAAGCTCCATTCTTTATTCTGACATTTCCATTCTTGTTTTCTCCTTTTCCACTTGATTATCTTTCAAGCATTCTTCATTACTAAGGGTACCCATGTCAACATCCATATCCAATAGGTCAATAGGGTTTTCAATAGCCTTTCCTTTTCTTCACTAGTATCCACCTCCAACAATCAATAAACATTTTTACCAAAGGAGGAAAAAACCATTTAGTAATCAGATTCTTTAAGAAAAAAGACCACACTTCTTGAGCATAATGGCATTGAAACAACATGTGCATGATGGTTTCCTCTGCTTCATTACACATATAACATTTATTAACTAAATACCACCCCTTTTTCATAAGATTATCAATTGTGAGGATTTTTCCATGTGTCACACCAAAAAAAATAATCTTAGGAATTAAATTCTTGCTTCACACCATTTTCCAATTAAAGACCCCCTTTTGGAATAACTGGGATTCCATAACTTCATACACAAATTTGACAAAAAATCTCCCAGAAGAGCTTTTTGACTAGATCCACCTGTCATCCCAATTCATTGAGAATAGCTCAGGAGCACCAATCTATTGCAGTAGGGACCCCAAAGCAACATCCCAATTATGTTGTTTGCCTCCTCCAAGAACAACAATATTTAAATAATTCTTAAAGTCTATCCATTTTGGCCTTACACCATCCCAATTAACATAATTGGATAAATTCTTTCCAATAGTTCTTTTCATTCTGATTCTAATTTTTTGGAGATTATTGTTGGATGACAAAGGAGCATAGGTAGTCCAAGAATCATCCCAAAAGTCAATTCTTTGACCATTTCCTATTCTCAGTTTCACACCTTGTTTTAAAGTACCTATAATCTTTAACAAGTTATTCCAAAAGGATGAACCATAAGGGAGGTCTTTTTTCCTGAGGAAAAAACAAACATATTTATTTCTCAAGTACTTAGCATGCAAAATATGAATCCAATCCTTTTCTCCTTCCAGTAAGAACTATCCCATTTTTGCCACAAGAGCTTTATTGAAAACTTTTAATCTTCTTATGCCCAAGTCACCATCTCTCTTCGGGGTGCAAAAAATATCCCATCTAACAAGATCCAATATTTTCTTTTCTTCCACACCCGACCATAAAAATATCCTTTGAATCTGTAAACAAAGATTTTGGCTTCCAAGGGCTTTCTTGCATTTCTAGGGTTTTTCACCTAAAAGGAGAAAGATGAGCCAAAATGGGAAATGTATACACTCAAAATCAATGCAAGAATGAATGGGATATGCCTATATTCAATGTATAAATGCAATAAACTAATAAAATAAATGACTTACTAATGCAAAATCTAAGAAATGCAAGTTGTTTGAAAACACATTGTGATATGTAGAATGATAGATTAAATGCAATAAAGAACAAGATAAAGATGCTAAACATAAATTGTGCACCTGGAAACTGATGAAGTACATAATGAAGATTGTAAATGTCTCTTAAATTTTGGAAAATCTAATTTTTTGGCCAATTGGGACACTTACAATATTCTGGGTGACTTAGTCCTGGATCTAGAAAACTGCTTCGGAGCCCTTTTCAATCAAATGGGTATCTAAATCTACAAAAAATTATGAAAAAAAATTGTAGTGGGACTAAGTCGCCACTATTGGTGACTTAGTCCACTTTGGCTTTTCTAAAAATTTGAAAGTGGAGTCAGAAGCTCTCGATCTACTCTTTCTGTTCCTCTAGGTGTCCGGTTCTGAAACTGCCAAATTCAGGCCTAGAAGTGACTTTTTGTGAATATTTTGACCTTTCCAATAGGGAGATGACTTCAACAATTTTGAAATCAATTCTTCAATCATTTACAAGCCATCCAAGCACCTAAATCTGTAAACACACAAAGGAAGAGAGAAAATGTTGATTATTAGGGATTAGGGGTTTGCCTTAGTCAAACCCTATTTAGGTAATTAAACAAAAATGATGAAATAAGATAATGAAACATGAAACATGAAACAATGCAATTAGAAACTTACCATGATGATTGATCTTGAATTTATGCAACAATGGATGAAGAATCTTTCTTTTGAATGCCTTAGAATTGAGCTTGAATGCTATCTTGATGACTTAAGATAAAACCCTAGCTTGATTGAATTGATAGAGATAATGAATGAAAAAAGAGTAATGAATGAATGAGGGTGAATTAATTAGGGTTTAAAGGTCTCCTTTTATAGAGGAGAGTTAAGTAAATGGCTAGAATAAGGATCATGATCAAGGGCCAAGATTAAATTAGAAAATAATTTAATCAAGGGTGGAGGTTAATTGGGAGAAGAAAGACATGGATAGATAAAGACTTGAGGTGGAAGATAAGATTGACATAGAAAAACAGGTGATAGGAGAAATTAAATAATAAAGATTATTTAATTTAGGTGGCCAACATAAGAGAAATAAATAAAATATTAATTTTATTTATTTCAAAAGAAAGGTGAGAATAAATTATATAATTAAATAATTAAAAATAATTATTTAAATGGGGAGATAAAGAAAGGATAAATAATTAAATAAATATAACATTTATTTAATTATAGAGAGAAAAGGCTAATGAAAAATTAAATAATTGAAATAATTATTTAATTATAGAAGAAGAGGGAAAAGCTAACTTTTGAATTAAAATAATATTTAATTCAAAAGTGGGGGGGGGAGGACCATTAGACTCAAATGCTTAATAAAAGTCTAGAAAAGTGTGAAAGTGATTTTCAACACTTTTCAACACCTTTATAAGACATGCATTTTATTCAATTTGTAAGGGTCCAAGACCTAATGTGGATGTGTAAAACACCTCACAACACTAGATCAAGGCAAAATTAATTCCAATTTATCATTAATTATTCCCAAATCAAGCAAGGAAAAGGGATACTTTTTCCGTGTCCACAAAATCATTTCAATCTTCTCAACAATGAAGGCAAGGATGTTAAAGAGAGAGGTAATAGAAAATGATGTTTTGTAAAGATTCTTTTAGCAGTTGAAGTTTCCCAGCAAAAATTAGTAGCTTGCCTTTCCAACCAGTAAGTTTCTTTTGGATCTTTTCAACAATATAGTTCCAATAGTTACTTTGAGGTTTTCTTGAAATTAAAGGTAAGCAAAGATAGGAATCCAACAACTTAGCCTTTTGGCATCCAATAATGCTTATTAATTTCTCTTTAATCATCTGGCTTGTATTAGAGAAATAATTATTTCTTTTCTAGTAATTGATATATTGGCTTGAGATAGTAGCATATTTATCAGGACCTTTTTCCATTTTTTGGCTTCCAGGATAGACACCTCCCCAAAAAGGATAGTGTCATCAACAAATTGTTGGTGTGAGGCTGGGGGGAGGGAGGAAGCATCACAAAACCCTTTCAAATTTTTGTTAGCAAGCTATCTTTGAATGTTACAACCCAAAGTTTTAGCAACAATAACAAACAGGTAAGGAGACAATGGGTCACCTTGTCTCATACCACGTGGAAAAGAAAAGAATCCTTACAGAACCCGTTTAACCAAGACATAATACTTAGGAGTAGTAACACAATATTTAATTAATTTGAGAAATTTTCCTTTGAAACCAAAATTTTCAAGAACAAAAAGGAAAGGCCAAGATGCCTTGATCATAGGCTTTAGAAATATCAAGCTCCAAAGGCATACCTTGATTTTTTATTAGGTTTATAGAATGTAACACCTTATGAGTATATATAGCTGCATCCAAAATTTTCCTTCCATTAAAAAACCCCTTCTAATTAACATCAATTATTTTATTCAAAACCAACTTCAATCTATTTACCATTATCTTAGAGAATATCTTGTAAGTAGTGTTGCACAAGCTGATAGGTCTATAGTCTTTCATAGATGAAGACTCATTCAACTTAGGGATTAACACTATAAAAGTGGTGTTTAGCAGATTTAATAGCCTTCTAGATCTAAAGAAGTCCCTAATAACATTGGAAAGGTCAGTTGAGACAATGTCCCAAAATTCTTGGAAAAAACTAGGAGGAAATCCATCAGGCCTCGGGGATTTATAGGCACCAAAAGAGAAAAATGCCTCCTTCACTTCTTATAGAGAAATAGCTTTGGACATATCTTTAAGATCCTGTTCTATGATGCCTTGAGGAATAACCTACAAAATATCCTCCAAATCAAAATTATCCACTTCAAGCATTTCTTGAAAGTTTGAAAAGAAAGAAACAACTTCCTTAGCAAAGTATTCCTCTCTATTTAACCTTATCCCATTAGCAGTATTTAAGAATCTAACCCTATTTTTTCTTCTATGTTTTAAGGCGGACTGGTGAAAAAACTTAATATTCCTATCCCCTTCCGTCAACCAATGGATCCTTGATTTATGTTTCTAGAAAATCTCTTCTTTTTTGTTTATTTTATACCATTGAGATCTAAGGTCCCTTTCTTGGTTATAGATATTTTCATCAACATTACCCAACTCCATTAGATCTTGAATCTCCTTAATTTTTGAGTTTAGAGTTTTTTTTGTAGAGAATATATTCCCAAATGAATATTTATTCCATCCCATAACATTTTCTTTAACTTTCTTTAGCTTCTAAGTTAAACAATACATGGGGTTACCATTACAAGGAGCATTCCACACTCTTCAACCAAAGACTTGAAGTTTGGATGGAGAGACCACATTATTTCATAGCTGAAAGGAAAAGGACCTTTCACAACTTTTTCCTCCCACATAAGGAGGAGAGCACTATGATCTGAGCCAGTCCTGGGAAGAGCAGTAAGAGTGAGGTCTTGCAAAATGTTCCAATTCAAAGAGATAAGAAAATGATCAATTTTAACTTGAATTAAATGACTACCCTGTCTCCTATTAGTCCATGTACAAAGTGATCCATTCAAAGGAATACCCATAAGCCCCATCGAGTTGAAGAATCCCAAAAAAATACATCACGCTATCTGAGTAATCAATAAGACCATCACATTTTTCTAAAGGATACAAGGGAGAATTAAAATCCCCCCTAACATCCAAAACTCCTCCATTTTGTTGATTATGATTCCTTCAAGAAAATTCCAGAGGTTTAGTCTATCAAGGCACAAATTAGGTCTATATTTATATTAACTAGATTCCACTTGAAAAAGGTAGTAATATATTCCATAGAAGTTATTAGGCACTTTCTGTTACAAAAACCAAGTCCACCCAAACGCCTAGCAGGCTTCCAAAAAGTCACAATCCCTCTCAAAGCTCCTTCAACACCACTCACTTCAAAATTCACACTAGGCCAGATCCATTTGATAACTTTTTCAAATTTTTCTCTCTTTATTTTAGTTTCCTAGATTAAGAGAGCATCCGATTTCACATCTACCAAACAAGATTTCAACAAATGTTGTTTGTAGGGGCTGTTAAGTCCCCTAACGTTCCAAGAAAACAACTGCATTGGAGAAAAAATGAGCAACAATATCACCTTGATACTACTAAAGAATGGGAGAGACCTCCCTCTACTTCTTTCTGGTTTTACTCCCAACAAGGGAGTCAAAGGTTCTCTTTTTTCCAAAAGCCACATCTCTAGCTGAATCTTTGTTTCCTGATTCTTTTGAAACTGGTCTACCCACTTTATTGTTTCCTCCCACATCCGGTTTCTTCTTCTTCCTTGATTTTGTATTTACTTTATTCCAATCCTCTTCCAACACAACATATTTTTGGGGAGAAGAGGGATTAAACAAGATCTTTTTATCTTCATCCTCAATTTCCTTCTCTTGTTTAGCTTCTGGTGTTTGAACTACCACCAGTCCAAGACCCACCTGAGAGAGCTCAGGGGAAGAAGTAAAAATTTTTTCCATCTGGCTATCAAATTCTCCTTCCTCTAATATTTCCTTATTTTGTTCCTGAAGTTTGAACCTAACTTCTCCACTTCTTGTGGTAGCTTTTGCAAGTTATCAAACATTTCATTCCCACTTTGTGGGTCAAGGTACTTTTCCAAAGAAGGAGAAGAAGTGAACCCATCAACTTTGGCCCCTAGAATGACCTTTTCTAGATTGTTAGGGGAGGAACACTCTTTTAGAGAAAAAAATTATCCCCAACCTAGGCCTGAGAAGACATTGACTCCTTATCAAAAACCAATAAACCTGAGGGTGGTGTAGTAAGTTCCTTAGACAAGACCTCCAGAGCTGCAAATTTTGAGGAAGAGTTCAACAAAACTCTTGATTGAGATTTTTTAGGTTCTAAAGGGAGCTTTTTACATGCATCTTGTAGGTGGATGAAATTATTACACACTTGACAATAGACCATAGCCTTTTCGTATACCAAAGGTTGAACCCATCTACCAAACTTTGATTTTAAGGTCACCATAGTGGGAAGAACTATGTTAAAAGCAACATTCACACAAATTCTAGCATAGACCAGCCATGACTTGCGAAGGGTCACTTTATCCACTATCACCAAGGTACCAAAGGAATCAAAAACTCCTTTAAATACACTATGGTGCCAAAATTCCAAGGGTAAACCAAGGAGCCTAAATAGGTAGGAGCCACCTAACCGGGTCCAAAGGCATCAAAATTGGGCTTCCACTTACATAGGGACAAAATATTCTTAAAGCCTCTATCAAAGGCCCATAGGCCTTCTATGAGGACTTTTAACATGTGTAACATACTAACCCTTCTATAAAGTAAAAATTTCTTATTTTACACCAAACGAGTAAATAAACAAGTAAAAAATCCATTGCAACAAAACTTTTCTTTCTTTTATTGATAATATTTGAACAAGATTCCATATCAACTTACAATAAAGATTCTGTCTCTTTACAATGACTTTACAACAACTTTACAACAATACAAGAATAGATACACTTACATACATAGCTCCAATGAGCTTTAGAACAAATAGTTGTAAGATGGTCCAAGATCCTTCCTTTCAAATCTTGGTTCTTCTGTCACCTATTGTGAAGGAGAAGCATCACTCAGGCACTTTTCCTCCAACCATGGACTCTTACTGCAGTCCCCCGCACATCTATCATTTGATAGATGGCCCTTCCCTTCGACAAAGAGATTGGTAGAGTAACCAATAATGACAACCAATTGAGCATAGTGTTGTTTCCTACATAACTAGAACCTTGCAATTTGACAATCTCAAACTAGCATGTAATAATGGATCATGGTGAACTGACAGTGTAGTCTCAATAGTCACACAATCTTTAGTGGAGTCTCAGACATTGCACTACTTTGGCCAAAGTGTTATATTCAGTAAACAACTGAGAGTCATCTATCACATACACCACTCAGGGTTGATTTGACTTAAGGCTATCTTACACTATGCATAGGTATTGTACTCTAATGGATAATCTTTCATCCTAGACTAACCTATCACCATTTTAAACTACTTGAAATGAATCTATTAACAAGTAATTATACAAGCTCCCTCCCATGCTTATCCTAAGAGTAACACCAACTTTCCTAGTTAAATCAATAACTTAGCTAAGTGTACCTAAACCAAATTTTGCATACAATCAAGTCTAGTATATAATAACTATGATAAACACTGATCTCCTATTATGGAGTTCTTACAAATACAATGCATCCCATGTTCAAAAATATCTAGTATAATTAAATACCTATGTTGTACCAAATGTAACATAATTAAATACCTATGTTAGGCAATCTCTTCGACATATCTAGTATAATTAAATAATTGTGTCAAGCAATCTCTCCTATCATGGAGTACTTAAAAACATAATATAAAAATAACCTAAAAGCTTCAATTCCCTTTTTCAAATACACTCTCAATTACTTCTATTGCACATAGTGAAAAGACATTCTAGGCAACATAGAAATTCATAATAATTCTATGTAAATAACAAGAAGAAGAGATCCTCATGCCTGTTAATGCTTATCCCAATTAATGAAAATAATGTTGCCTTCTCCAACAATAAACAACTTGATCACAACTTCTCAAAAAAACTCGCTCTCTCTCTCTCTCTCTCTCTTGTTGATAGCACACTTCTCTCAAACAAATAAGACACCTCTTCCCTCACTCATAAAACATATGAATACAGATGGTAATATCTTAGGAGTAATAACCAACAAAAGATGTTTAACTCTTGGTAAATGTGTCTCTCACAAGTGAATGGAAGAATGAAAATAACGATCACAAAAGAATGCGTTGTAAATGAAATGGTGCAACTATTTATAGAGTAGCCATTTATTCTAAAATCCTATAGCTTAGGCATGAAGAATGACACAAGTCTCATGCAAAGTAAATCATCACTAAGGTGGTGATGAATAAAGCTCAGACTTAACAAAAACCTTCAATAGATTGACTTCCTCTTTGACAACAATTCAAAGACCATTTCAATCAACACATGGATAATTTAAATATTTCTCCAACAATGAAATCTACAAGAAAATGCAATAAGAGGTGGTGCCAAAACCTTTTTACTAGAACTAAGTTGGTGCGGTTTCAAATGAAGTGAAATAGTCAATCATATTTCTGCAACACATAGCAAGGATTGATTGGAATAAAGGTTGAGTCGACTGAACTAATTAAGACGTTGGACTAAGTCCATGCATTTCTCATTTATTCTGTCGACTAAGTCAAATTTTATAGATTAAAATGTATTGATACGTTCCCACATACATGTCTTGGCAGGTGATACGCGGTTTATATATACAACCGTGTATATTTCCATATTGACTTCCAATTTGATGTCCACCATTGACACATATTAGCCATGGTCATTTAACATCAAAAGTGAGCTTAATAAATTGACTTCTTATTAAATAAGAACTAGTCAAATTCTAACTATATAATTAATATTTTAAATATATATTATTATTATATATATTGTATATACTATATACATTTATATATTTAAATACCTTTATGTATTAATATTAGTATATATATAACTTAATATATATATGATATTTTAATATATATTTACATATATATATATATATTTACATATATATATATATATATAAAAGAGTATAGGCAATATAATTATAATAAGCACATTATACAAGATGTATGCATATATATATATATATGTATGTATGTATATATATGTATGTATGTATAAATGCATACGCCTCTATGTACACGTATATATAGGTATATCATATCGATGCATCCGTATGAGCATGTCTATTTGCCAACATATGCTTGTATCGATATACATATACATACATACATACATACATACATACATACATACATACATATATACATATATATATATGTTCACATCGGATTCACTTACAACCATTCACGTTACCATCATATTGATAAGTGTGTACATGTGGTATATCTACACATATGCATATACGTGTCATTAGATCTCATTGACACACATGTGAATACATGTAAAAATACTTCCACCTACATCCCATTACCCATATGATCATAATAGCACAAGAAAGACCTCAAAAGATCAAATAGCTAAACATCACTCGTAAATGCATACAGAAGTAAACAAGACTCCTAATGAAAACATACAAGCTATGTATGACTTACCTATAACCCACAAACTGACTCAGTTCAATCACTCTAATGTGGTGTGTGTATGATTAGATAGTTTACTTCTACTAGTTACCCAACCAAGACCTTCTCCCGAGTGATACTTCCCCTCCCCCTAGAGAAATGGACATTTAATTGCAACCATTAACACATGCCTACGACAGTCAGCTGTTCACAACATATGTAGTATACATAAACATTTCCAAAGTTAGAATAATAATTCAATAACCATCTATTCACATACATGCAATATTTCACCATGAATAACATCAACTGATGTAATATAAAATGAGATAACATCAAATGAGATAATGTTCACATTGATAACAAGGTACAAGCATAACCTATTCATCTCTAGAATTCAAATTACATTCATATTTACCCTATGTAGTAATAGTAAATAGTAACTTCACAATTGGTATGTAACATACTTCCCCCCTTGTGAATTATCATCCTTGATGATCTATAGCATTTTTAATGTACAGTTAAAGTCAAATAAAGTTTTACTTACTATTCTCAAAATACGTAAGACTTATAAAGCATTCATCCTATGTAGTAATCTTGTCCTTCCTGGGATGTAATAAAACTAATGGCATAGTTTCCGAATTTCCATTCTGCTAGGGCTATGAGTGCTTCTGAAGTTTCTAGCTCCATTGGTGCTTTCCATGGTTGTGGTGAGGCTTCTGTTAATGTTTCTCTGGGAGATCACCAGGTGGTGAGCATTGGTTTGCAGGAAAAAATTGGCCAGACTTCTTCCATTAATGCACCATTTTCTACTTGTAATGGTGATAATGCTCAAGATGTGGTTGGGGGCGCTCAGGTGATTCAGTTGGTGCCTCTCCTCGACCCTAGATTGATGGAAAAAATCTAAGTTTTGGGGCTCGATCTAACAGTGCTTTAGATTTCCTTGATATGTATCTCAGTCTGTGCCCTAGCTCGGCCAGGGCTTCTCTTAATTTGTGATCAAAGGCTTCTCCGATGACCCAAAATTCTCTTGATGTCGCCTCTTATCCCTTGCAATGCCATAAGGTGCTTTCTCTTGGACCGTCAAAGCTATTGTCTAATAGTGGCACACATTTACAGGCCTCTGTGTGAAATGACTCATCTACACCACTTTTTGTTGGTGTTGGATCATGGGATAGGTGTGGGGTCAGGTGTCTGGTGGCTGGTGCTTCTTTAGGATCCATGATGACTGCCAACAAATTCCTTTCTAGAGTTGAACCTGGGGCAAATCTCTCTTTCTTGGATGCGTTAAAAAATGGGCAAGGAATCAAGGTGCAATCTATGGCTATCCCTTGGTCTGTCACCCCTTCTATCTCATCGAATTCAAAAATTCTCAGGTGTAACCTATAGGAGGGCTGTTCAATGCTTGGAGGAACCTCTAAAATTGAATTTTGATGTCATTTTACTAAAGGAATTTCATGAAAATGAATTGTTCTTTTCTAAGAATGGGTTAATAGGTAGGTTCAGCCAATTTTGGCTCAGTCTTCCAATGTTGCATGAGTGGATTTCAAAATCATGGACTCCCTTAATGGAAAAAAACCTAGAAATTTATCCTAGTGCAAGAGGCTTTTTTATAGTGGTTTTTGACAACAAGCAAGACAAAATGTCATTTTCAATCACATGGTTATGGGGAGACAGTTTTCTGTTTTTAAAACCATGGCATCCAAATTTTGATCCGACCACTGAATCATTCTCAGTTATGTTGATCTAGGTTCGCCTTCCAAATCTCCCCCTCCACTATTGGTTTGAATCTTGTTTTGCAGCAGTTGGAAATACCCTTGTCAATTTCATATGTTCAGATGCAAATTCAAGAGATTACATTCACACAACCTTCGCTAGGATCCTTGTTGAGTTGGACACCTCCAAATCCCTACCGACTGAAATCATCTTGAATGCAAATGGTAATAGCTGGCATCAATCATTAGATTATGAAGGAGTAACATTCAGGTGTAGAAGATGCTACAAAACTGGTCACATTGCAATAGATTTCCTAAATATAAAATCTCAAACAAAATGGGTGGCATCTTGGTGGAAAGATGCTACTCCCAAACATTACTCTATGTTCAATTCACCCAAAAATTGTGAGAACATGTTGGAGGGGAAGTTTGATGAGGCTCCTAAACACTTAGAATTTGAACAGGAATTGACTCATGTTAATGGAAATGAAGCTACTTCTCAAGGCTCAACGGTAGCAGGTGAAGGTTCCAATTCCACAACAGTTGAGTGTTGTTCCCCTCAAGCTCCAAAACAAGTCTTAAAGGACTCAACTGATAGAGATGTGGGAAATGATTGGAAAATAGTAAAAAAGAAGAAGAGGAACCCCAGTCAAAATGGGGATGCTTCCAAAAAAATGTAGCAATAAAATGAAGGGGAAATTGATAGGCTTAAAGTGCAAACAAAAGAAAAGCTTATCCTCAAATTGAAGGAAATAAAAAATAAGTTGGGTTCTCAAGTAGAACTAGGTGTCAACATTCAGTGGGCAATGGATGCTAGGAACATGTTTCATAAATTGAATTAATATGGACAGTTTTTGGAATATGAGCTGTGCATAGGAGTAGATTGGCGGTTGGTATTGTAGTTCAATTATTTTCTTTTAATCTAGGATGAAAATGTGTACAACTAGGCAGATATTTGAGTGGTCCAAAATAATCATGGCTATATAAATTAGATATAGCTCCATGCATGGGGATAAGATCCCTCTTTTGAGATCTCAACTGGTGCTTGCTAGTCTTATTTCTAGTATCTTTATAAAACTCACTTACCAATAAAAAAAATAAAAAAAATCTTCTCCTTCCTGAACCTTGCTTCGAGTTCCCTCACTATCACATAGGGAAATATTGTATGCCTCACACATACTCTCTCCCAAAGACCTCAATGATTAGATATCATTGGCCCATAAATTTATCCTTAGTATAATCCAAATAGAAAAGGAAAAGCGATGTATTGCGCACCACACCATGGGTCCAATCCTTCCTCTTTTGTATTTACACTTTTAGACAACTCATAAAATGAGTTTTCCCATCACTTACTCCTGCTTTTTCCTTACCATAAAGTACTATTCTTGATTAATTTTCCATCCTGAGCATAACATTGCTCTTGGACACCTGTCAAATTTTGACACTGCTTCTTACTTAAGCTTTGTATCAACAAAGTTTCATCAATCTCTTCGAGTTATTACTCCTTTTTGAAAATCTATCAAGTTTATGGTTTTACCCTATTTCTAAGCCTATTTCAGCTTAATAGAGTTTCCAACCTTCCTTCCATATTATGGTCCAAACCTCAATGTTAGAATTTTTTTGCTTATTTGACTATAATAATATTTTGCACATTCGCTCAACTAAATGTTTCATAGTATGATCATGGTTTACACAACCTTATCATTATTTTCTTGTTCATAACTAAAATAACCTTCTCAGGAATACTAAGCAACCAATTCTCACAATATATTATTTAGGACCAAAATCCTATAAGTCAAGTTTCCAAATAGCATTGGTTACTTTGATGAGTTTATTCACTAGAGTATTATGTTAGTTTTATTGACAGAAAAATTGATCTGTCTTGTGTTCTACCACTTTCCCTCTAGAATCTCAAGAGAGTATACATTTCATACCTATAATGACATCTAGTCTTCATTTCCTGGCATACCAGACAATATCCTGCTACATTCCTTGTAGCCTCTTACTCTATCTCTTCCTAGGTTATAGTGGTTTCTCATTCGACAATTGATTTTGTCATTCCAATGTCCTAACTCTGACATTAATTTCTTCATTTCATTCCAAAATATTCCAATTTTTTGGGTACTTAGGTTCTTTTATATCCAATAATAGTCTATTCTTTGACTAAGTGAAAACCTATTTTACGATCTCACGCCATCTTTAATTCCCATGTAATAATGGTTATAAGTTTTGTGGAGATAAATCCCATTTATCTTAGGACATCCATACCATGGATTTCTTCTATCCTCAGATTATTTTCAAAGATGTAATCCATATTTTAACTCAATCTAATTTTCCCGATAAGATTTGACACTAATTTTGAGTATTAATCCTCATTCTTTCATGTTGGTCCCTAGAAGATACCAAATTTAATTGCATACCTAATTACCAAGCATGAACATTTCTTGTTATCTCCTTTGATTCACTTAATCACATAGGTGAGTCCTAACTTTGATATATCTTATTTGAGAATAAGTAACAACCCCGATGTTCTACTCAATAGAGTTTCCAACATTTCATGCTAACTAAAAATTCTATGATGTCACGTCATAGCAATAGATGCTTCCCTTTGAGAGTGTATCCCTTTTAAGAAAGGAGCCAATCAAATAGAGTCTCGTCAACAATATGAATTCCTTTCAAGAGTGTAAAGTAATTAACCAAGTAGCTACTTTAACTCACTAGGTATCCCACCTATGTTTCCACTCATATAGAATTTTCTAAGCTCAAGTGATTTTACACATCCACATGGCGAATCTCAATTTCAATATTCCCTTCCAATTCTTAGGATAGAGTCCTCAATCAATGACTAGTATGATGTTATAGGTTACTCTACCCCTATATGTTCCAATAAAGACCAAATGTACAACTCAACCAAATAATTTATTCCCAACTTAAAGGTGTTAATGAGTAGTTCAGTACATATTCCAACCCAATAGGAAAAACTTAACCTAAGGTCTCTCTTTTTAATCAAATGAACTTCTCATCCCAATTAGGTTATTCTAAACCTAGGGTTTCATTTGAGTATAAAGTTTGATCAAATAATCATTCCCATAAAGAGGATTTTGATGTGGTTTACATAACGCCACATCCTACCTTACCTTTTACTCCATCTCTATGGCTTATGGCTAAACCTTTTCATCCTAGGTCTCTTAGCACAGTAAGCTATAGTGTCAAGTTGCTTTGCGACAAGGATATATTTCATAATATGTAAATTTACTACTTACATATAGAAATAACATCATTATCTAAATCCCCCATATAAGGTATATAGGAGGGTAGAGACACTTTCTTCTAATTCATGAGTAACCTAGATCTTCCCTTTCCAATCCCATACACAATGATCTTTCCCTATCATGATCAAATTATCCGCCTATCCTTTTCTAAGGCATCGATGATAATATTGTTTGTTCTTCCAATCAGATAAATATAAGGTATGAGATGGTAATAGGTCATAATCCTTGACCTTTCTAAAGAAGTCATTAGTTCTTCCAAACTTGAAAACATATATATGTTTTTTTTTGTTGGGTGGGGTACTTAATTAAGTCAAACCACTCTCTTCCTTCCCCCCTTATTTTTTCCACAACTTTCATTCTACTCAAAGTTGAACTCCTAGCAATACATGCTTCTTTGAAAGGATTTGTCATTCCTTGTTATTGGCTTCCCATTTCCTTTTCTTTCCTCAATGGTATACTTTGAATATACCTTTCCAAAAGTTAGATTCATCATTGTTTTCTATAGATCATAGATTTGACATTTTGGATCATCCAATAGGAGATATAATGAATAATAGACAATTTTACAAGTTAAGAGGCACTCTATTTATCCAATTCTCTTCCAATTATCATTTTTGGTAGAGGAATATCCATACTCACAAGCCTCTTTTGTTGATGTACATTTCACTTAGAACGTTGTTTTCCTTACAACTTCTATTGATATGACACTTAGTGCCTTATTGTATTCCATTTCCTTTTGGAACTTCTAAACAAATGTTGATTTCTGCAGACACGTTGGTGAGTTCATCTTATAACTCCAACAAATCTATGTACTATCCAAACCTTTGGTCAAGCTAACCTGGTTTACCACTTTCGGTTTCTTTCTCATATTCACCTTTTTAAGTGACTTTTCCCACTTCTTGGTAATTTATTCTCTCATAACCTTTTAGAGATACCAAAGTTGTTTGGTCTCTTTTTATCATTTTAATAAAAACTCCAAATTGACCTCATCAATTTTGGTCGTTGATTAATTCCTTCTGACCATTTAGATCTTTTCTCTTTTCCTAGATACTAAATTTTTTCTTGCAATATCCTATCTTTACACAAGAATTGGATTTATGTCAAGAGTTCTCCAACCCTTGTGGATACCTCCTTCATTGGCTTTCTACTTCGATCTAATTTATGCCGACATTGCATACACATAGATTCATAGTTTTTTCACTAAATCCAATTTTTTTTGACTCTTTACAACTATTGTTTGCTATTGTAAAAGGGTTATCTCATTTCTGCTCATTCCCTTAGATTCATATAACTATTTCGTAAGATAAAGGTATATATTTCTTATCGATTTTCTTTGACACAACACTGAAATAACATTGTATCAAAGAGGGGAAAATGTAGACACTGAAATTTGGTCTAAGCCCTCAACTTCAATATTCTTCATAATTAGTATTCTTCATGGTCATGATTAAATAATGTCAATTATTTAATTATTCTCTATAGTCTTCATTTCTTCTATTAATTAAATAATCTTAATTATTTAATTAATTCACACTTTTCTTTATTCTATCTAATTAATTAAATAAAAGGCTTTTAACCTTATCCTTCTTGTCAAATTAAATAAATTATTATTTAATTTACTCTTTATCATACTTCAACTATAATTAAATAAATTCTTTTATTTATTTAATTATTCATTTAAACCCCTTCATCATTTAATTAAATATTTATCGTGTTTATTAATTATTCTTCAAATATCGAGTCTTGAATTAAATGAATTATTTAATTCATAAATTCTATTTTAACACATTCCTCTATATTTAGATAATTGTGTAACTTATCTAAGTATTCACTCTTACTCGACTTGAAATCTATTTAAATTGCTCAGTTAATTGAGGATTTTATGTCTGAGTGGCTTTCTCGAGTAATCTCTTCGTCAAATCATTCAATCGTCCAGTGCTAACTCAATTGTGTGTACATGCATATTAATTAAATATTCTTATTTAATTAATTAAACCTTGTGCGTGCATTCGAACAAGAGTTGCTTTAATCCATCTTTATCTTTGTCATGCAAAGATAATTCTTCTGTTCTCGAATACCAAACTTGAAGATTAAATCATTTATTTAATCTTTAATTCTATTTCTAATTTATATCACTCATGTCATGACTAACTGTTATCAAAATGCATGACTAATCAGTCAATCTCAACCATCCGTTGATCTTTCAATCTTGGCCTATCGTTCGAATAATCAATTTTCTATAAATTGATCTGGTCTTCATCATTCCAATCTCTCTCGAAATCTTATGAATTTTTAGAGAAACTATCTTGAATCTTCGATGTTTTGCTAAATCATTATCATAGGCTATACTTGCACGAACTTTGAAAATCTGAGGTCAATTATACTACAACAGAAAAATGGAGAAGGGAAATCGAGATGATACATGGAAATATGTACAAATTTGGTGAGATTGTTCAAGTTTTATTTATGTTTTTGACTTTCCTTTGTTCTTTGTTGCTTAGCATTAGATTGCATTAGATCATTGCATTACATTGTTTGCTTTTAATCTTGTCTCTTGTGCATTTTCTAGACGTTACATTTGGTGAACCCAACGTGAAGACACCATCTTCGCATATCCATAGACTTTTATTTTTATTTTTGCAGGTTTTTTGTACGAAACGATGCATCATCTTGACGAAACACCGCAATTGACATTCAAAGATGCATTAGCTTGACAAAATGCTGCAATTGACATTAGAAGACGCATCAGTGTGATGAAGCGACACAATTGACTTTCTGGATCACATTTGTGTTCAAAAATGATGTATTTGAATTATAATCACACATCTGTAATTTTTTGAGCCGCAACTGACTGATAAAAATACCGAGACGCATTTGATAGAGAAAATGACACATCTGACTGGTATATTTTAGGATTAGATTTTCAATTTATAGTTTCCTTTCGTGCTTTTATTTTTTCTAATCTTCTATTTTCAGGGTGTGTTATGAGGAGTTAACAAGTTTTTGCAGGACGATTGATGAAGACAATATTGAAAACTACTAATGAATCTTTCTACAGAACGCATGTTGAAGACCCTAGTTAAATTTTTGAAATAGATTGTTTGGTAGTGTAGAAAATATTTCATTTGGATTAAAATTAACAAGTGTCTATTGTGTTTGGTGTGGAAGCACAATTGTGTAATTACCCTAACGATTTGGTACATTGAAGTATCCTATCCCCTTGCGCATCCGTGCAATCCTGGGTGTAAGAGAAACAATTACCAACTCTAGAACTTGGGCCTGTTCTGGTGGGAAAAAGTACTCACCCCAGGACGAATTAGACCGGTAGCACCCTAAACCCGAGGGACTTCTAGCCAGTATACAAAAGTGGATTCTTGGGGAAAGTCCAAGAATCACGCGTATGGTTTCAACGGATGGATCCGAAAGGGGAATCTCGTTGCATGGATCATGCCCTATGAATAGAATGCTCGTACTAAACACCTTTTGTTTTAGAGACCAACCATTTTTTGACCGTTGCTTGGTATGGTGAAGGGTACAGTATCATGCCCGAAGACACTCACTACTGATCCCCTTGAGTAGAGATCGTAGTTCTTGGGAGGTCATTTCCCAAAGAATTTGAAATTGGTGTGCTTGAATGACGTTAATGAGTCGTGGAGGGGAGCCAATGCCACCAAATTTCTAAGCTATCCGCTCTCGAGAAGGAAAGGTGTTTAGCACCAATTTGGGGTATTTCGATGGGCTATACCAAGTATACAAACCCTTGGCCTATTGGCATATTAGGATGTGCTTGTATTTTGTCAAATTAAACATTCTTTGAGTCCAAAATAAAACTAAAAACATTTTGTCTTATGATTGTCTTTGTTTGCTGGAACTTGATCACAGAGAACAACGTTAGTTTTATATCTCAAATCACTGAAAATACACAAAGAGTCACAACTGTTCACTAGAAAGTCATAATTGATTTTTAGAGTTGCATTTGTTTAACTTTGAGTTGCATTTGTTAGTATCAGTTGCATCTGTCCAGCGTAGAGTCACATCTGTCAGTTTAGCTTGCATTTGATTTGTGAAAAATTGTATATGTTATATTCTGAGTCTCAATTTCCATTACGAGTCGCATCTGTTAGAAAATTAACCGCATCTGTCAGAGTCAGACACTGAATTGTACCAGAGACACGCAATTGATTATCAGAAAATTGCAATTGTGAGACTTAACCACAACTGTTAAACTTAACCGCATCTATGAAATCTTGCAACACATTTTCCTGATTATCAAAAAGTCAAAATTCATAGTCACTGTCCAGCCAACACAATTATACCAGTTTCAGTTATCCTTCCACAAAAATTCCTTGAACATAAACCTGGAACGATTTTCTCAATTTTGCATTCTTTAGGTATCATTTAGTCATCACTATAGTCATCCCAGTTCAAAGTCTTAGTTTCATTTTAGAGTACATATTACCTTGGATTAGAATTCTAGGAGGGTCACTTTTACAAAATTTAGGATAGGTCCACCATCTATACTCTAGGAAAATCATAGTGTCAGTAAAATCTATCATTGAACCTAGTCCTATCATCTTATCTTTTATCCTACAGAGAGTCCCCCTAACTCATCAGTCTAGTTAGGAGACTCAACTTATCTTTGATCATTGTCCTATAGTGGTTCCTTGACATAACTAAATTGACACCTTGGTTAGACTTTAGGTAGTTGGTACCCTTGTCTTAGGTTTATGAAGTTGATTACCTTAGAAGCTCAGTTAGACTTTGCATCTTTAGATATTGTCATTTTAGACTAGTCTCATCTTAGAACATCCCTTATTTTGCATTCAGAAAATCCAAAAAACATAGACTAGAGTCATACTGTCCATAGACGTAGTTTTGTATTCCTTGCATATTGAGCTTATCTTACATGGTTGAAACTAGGTCTAAGAGAAAAGAGAGAGAAAAGATGTCGAACCCAAATGAATTCATCAACCCATTTTCCTCAAGACCTCACAAGACTTTATTGGAAAAATTCACTACTAGAAATACTCAAGGACACATTACAATAGAAGACATAGAGGCCGTTGCACAGGACCCTGAGTTTGCCTCTTTTGTAGATGAGTACCTAGCAAATGATCGTCAACGATACTTAGCCAAATTTCTAGCTAAAGGTGCTACCTTACCTGTAGGATTCGATATTAGCACCTTACAAACTCAACCCACACAAGGGACAAATACAACGACTGCTAGTACTACTATACTTTATGTGAGCACAACCATACCATCTGGTACACCTACACAAAGTATGATAGTCCATACGTCTCCATTTGGTACGTCTGGCATGACATTAGGATTTAATTTTATTGTAGGGTCATCATCGTCCACTCCATTCGGTCCTCTTGTTGGGAGTAAAAGACCTAAAATGTCAGCCTCTACGCCATATGTCAGTGTCACGAGTACCATACCACATTCAATAGCCATACCTACTGCTAGTGTCACGGGTACCATACCATAGTCGATGGCCATACCTAGTGTTCAAGTCACTAGTACTATACCGCAGATTACACAAATAGGAGGCATTCCCTCATTACAATATGGCAATCAGAACCCATTCTCCCAGACTGGCAATCATAATCCATTTACAAAAATTCTGAATTAGAATCCCTTCTTCCAGATTGGCAATCAAAATCTCTTCTCCCAGACTGGCAACTAGAATCCATTCACGCAGATCCCAAGTCAACACTAATTTATGCAGATTCTGAATTAGAACACGTTTACCAATATTCCAAATCCAAACCCACCTCAAATACCAACGTTCAATCGAAACCCATCACGAGACTTTGGATTTTAGAATACATACATGGATCTGCATAATCCGCCTAGCACATCATTGACCCAGGTTGACATTTTACAAACACAAATGGATAATATGTCGGTGTCAACTAAGAAATCCTTTTCAACAAAGGACATATGTCCATTTCCCTTTGATTGATCATTGTACATGACCCCTTTTCCTCATGAGTATGTCATACCAAACCTTCCTAAGTACAATGGCAAACAGAATCCAATAGAACATATAAGGGAATTTTCTACCATATGCATAGATGTCACTTATGACCCCATGTATCTTATGAGACTATTTCCAAGAAGTCTTGTAGGGATTGCACTGGAGTGGTTTTCAGGTCTAGACTATGGCATCAGATCTTGGGGTGAATTGGTTGAGAAATTTCTTGAGCAATTCTCCTTCAACATAGACCACGAGATAAATATAGCAACCTTGTGTCACACAACACAAGACAAAGGTGAAACCTTTATTGCTTTCTTCCAAAGATGGAGGACTATAGCTAGCTGATGTCTTGTCGGGATACCTGAAAAACAAAAAGTTACTATGTTCCAAGAAAACCTTCATGCAAAACTAAGGAGTAACTTAAGGGTACATTGTTGTACATCTTTTTCGAAACTAGTGCAGAAAGGGGTTATCATAGAAAAGGATCTCATTGAAAAGGGAGAACTTAAGACATCAACATCTAATAGAAATCCTATCATGCAAAACACCCCCAATGATAGAAATAGATTTTGGTCTTGCAACAAAAACATCACCAATGATGGGGTAGTTGATGCTAAAACTGTACAAGTAGGACCAATCATCACATTCTAAGGACCTAACACTTCTTCCAACACCCTTAATGCTGTCAATCAACCTACCAACACGGTCCAAAATACTCAACGTCCGCAACAACAAAGGAGGTTTCAAAAATGTGAGTTCACTCCCTTAGGGGAACCCATTGAGTTTGTATTCAAACAACTATTACAACATAATCTCATACAGCCTCAAGAGCCAATACAATACGATCCTGGATAGTTTAAACCAGTTTGGTGGGATGACAATGCCTTTTGTGACTATCATAGAACTAAGGGACATAACTTACAAAATTGTCACCAACTGAAGAATATCATACAGGATCTTGTCAAAAGGAGGATAATTGAAGTTAGTAGATAGAAGAAAAAGTAATCAAACACTGATCATCAAGTCTTTTTTGATCCACTACATGACCACGAGAAAGGAAGTGTCCCTAGTTCGAGTACTAAGACCAATATGTAAGCCAACTATGCGAATATCAAGCATGATTATAATAGTGGAAAAACCATTCATTTTCTTTGCGCCGCCAATGAGAATATCAATAACATTACTATCAATACAAATCCTGAGTGCACTGTCAACACTCGTTGTACGAAGATCACTATTCAAGTCCTCCATTGTAGCCAACACCACAACCTTCCAAGTCACAATATAACCTACTTGACCAGTTGGGGAAGACCCCAACCCAAATCTCAATCTTGGAACTGTCCCTATTCTAGATAAGGCTTTACAAAACACCATGGTCCCTAATGATCTTGATGTCAATCATTTCCAGGAAATGGTTGGCTACTTGACCAATAACCATCATGCCATGTTTTCTGAACAAGACTACGCAACTAAAAAGATGAATCATAATGATCCTTTGCATCTTGAAGTCCTTGTTGATGACACCAAAGTTAGACGAGTTTTGGTAGACGAAGGAGCAGGGTTAAATCTGTGCACTTTAAAATTGATTAACACATTAGGTTTCTTAGAAGCATGTGTAGACTATGCTGAGCATTGATCTATTCTAGATAAGGCTTTACAAAAGACCATGGTCCCTAATGATCTTGATGTCAATCATTTCCAGGAAATGGTCGACTACTTGACCAATAACCATCATGCCACATTTTCTGAACAAGACTACACAACTGAAAAGGCAAATCATAACGATCCTTTGCATCTTGAAGTCCTTGTTGATGATGCCAAAGTTAGACAAGTTTTGGTAGACGGAAGAGCAGGGTTAAATCTGTGCACTTTAAAATTGATTAAGGCATTAGGTTTCTCAAAAGCATGCGTAGAAACAACCAAAAGTATTGTCATTAAAGCTTATGATGATGATGAACAAAAATCAAAGGGGGTGGTAACACTTCCTATCAAAATTGGTCTTGCGGTAATTGAGACAAAATTCTAGGTCTTGGATCTCACCCTTCCATATAACCTTTTGTTAGGTAGACCATAGATTCATGCCATGAAAGCAGTCCCTTCCACATATCATCAGTGTCTCAAATTCCCTTATAATGGCACTGAAATAACTATAGATGGTGACCCAGACCCATTTCAATACTGCACCAATCTAAAATAAATACCCCAACACCAAGTGCAAGTAAACCAAGAGGCTTCCTCGTCCAATTCATCTCACTATGTTGATCTAGCTACACTCACTCAAACGTTTATTTCACATTCAGGTCCTACCACTCCTAGGGTTGAGATCCAAGACAAGGGTTGTGGAGAATATTACATGAAGACATCTTATTGTGTTAGCCATCTGATTCCTCCTAAGTCATACAATTTACCTACATCAGATAGGAGACAATCTATGGTCACTATACACATCCCTCCCACAACAACTTTCACTAAATGGGGTGAATTAAGAAAAGAAGCTATAGATACAAAAGATGTCACTTCCTGGTTGTACAAGGAAGATAATGAAGAACCTCTCTCACTTGCTCACATTCCTATAGATCTATATGGAAAAGGCTTCAAAATTATGTAGAGCAAGGGATATGATGGACAAAGCGGTTTAGGCTTAAATAAAGATGGAAGGATTGAACCAATCTTTGTTTCTCAACTTGACTTAATGTTAAGATCCTCACCAAATCCATTGAATTCCTATCCACCAAAGCAAATGACAAAGGAGGAGTGGTTTAAACACTACTATTGGGAATCCCTTGATCCTACCTCTTGGCAACCTGATACATCTGTTTCAGATAACCAAACCTTGGCATTAGGCCCACCTCTCAATCTGCCTAGACCTAAACCTAAGAGAAAACAAGACTTAGTACAAGAATTTTGTGACCATATGAACAACTAAGTCTTTACCTTTACCCCATTAAACTTTGATAACTCTGACGATGACATGCCCTTAGTTTATCCCCAACTCATTGATTGGGACCAAGAAGACACACCTGTTTTAGACATTTTTGAGAATGACGAAGCAATTGTTGAGTTCTTGGGATTACGAGAAGGAATACCTCACGGTGATCATAAGGCTGGTTTTACCATTGACTTGGACAACAAAGCATATTTTGGGAAATCTGTTCAACCCTCCAGTCGCAAAAATGAGAAAAAGAATAAACAAGATAAAAAGGACGAGTCTCTAGGTGAAAACTGAAAGGCACCTCTAGACAATGAAAAAGCAAAAAGAAAGGATGCATCCAAAGGTGAAAACCTCTCTGAGGCACCTAAGGATGGAGGTTTGAACATTCTCCCCGTTGCATAGGAAAATTCACCCATGCTCGTTGAAGAATCAGTAGAAGTCAATATAGGTACATAAGAGAATCCTCGACTGGTTTATTTTGCAGCATCATTGAAAATAGAAGAGCAACCAAAATTCCACAACTTCTTTGCATAAAGATAGATAAATTTTGCGTGGTCATATGCAAAAATGCCTGGGTTGGATCCTGAACTTGTTCTACATCACTTGCCCTTACAATTAGGTGCCAAACCAATGAAACAAAAATTGAGGAAAATGCATCCACAGATTGCTTTACTAGTCAAGGTAGACCTGAAGAAACTATTAGACGTTGGTTTCATTAGATCAATCGACTATGCAGATTGGATTTCCAATCTTGTACCAGTCACTAAACCAACTAGGGGCATCTGCATCTACACTGATTTTAGAGATATCAATAAGGCTTGTACTAAGGATGACTTCCCTTTACCTAACATAGACATGATAGTTGACATGACAACATGATATGAGATGTTGTCTCTTATGGATGGATTTTCAGGATATAATCAGATCAGAATTGTAACTGAAGACCAACCTAAGACAACTTTCACTTGTCCTTGGGGTACGTATTGCTGGAATGTTATGCCCTTTGGACTCAAAAATGCTGGAGCAACCTATCAATGTGTCATGACCACCATCTTTCATGATCTAATACACACTCTTATGGAGGATTATGTCGATGACCTTATAGTTAAATCCAAGAAAAGGGAAGAACATTTACAGGTTTTAGAAAAAATGTTTCAAATTCTAGAAAAGTATAAAGTGAGACTTAATCCCAAGAAGTGTGTGTTTGGAGTAAAGTCAGGAAAGCTGTTAGGCTATATCATTTCCAGATGAGGCATTGAAGTAGATCCGGCCAAGGTCAAAGAAATCATGGACATGCCTCCACCAACCAATCTCAGTCAGCTAAGGACATTACAAGGAAGAATGCAATCCATCAGAAGATTTATAGTGCAGTTAGCATATAAGACACATCCTTTTCAACATTTACTTAAGAAAGGGGTACCCTTTGCATGGACAGTTAGGTGTGAAGAGGCTTTTCAACTGATTAAATAATATCTACTCACACCACCTATCTTAATGCCACTTGTTGAAGGATGACCACTGATTCTTTATATTACTACAACCCATTCATCACTTAGAGCATTGCTAGCACAAAATGATGATGAAGGTCATGAAAGGGTAGTATACTATATCAGTCAAACTTTGGTAGGTTATGAGATCAACTATAGTGCCATTGAACGTGCCTATCTTGCAGTAGTATTTTCTAGCCAAAAAATAAGGCACTATATGCTAAACCATCAAATAATGCTAATTGCTAAAATAGATCCTTTGAAGTATCTTCTCAACAAGGCAGCATTAATAGGGCGACTGGGAAAATGGGTTATGATACTTAGTGAGTATGATATCCAATATGTAGAAAGAAAGGCTATTAAAGGACAAGTCATTGCTGATCAGTTAGCCGATGCACCTATGCAAGCAGATCATCCATTAGTTGCAGACTTTCCCGATGAGTTTATATTTACAATGAACACAAACACAACATGGAAATTGTACTTTGATGGCTCACACACAAATCATGGCTCAGGGGATGGAATACTGTTTATCACACCACATGGTGATTCCATCCTGAAATCATTCAGAATTGCATTCCCATGTACTAACAACATAGTAGAGTATGAAGCTCTAGTGACAGGGTTACGCATGGTAGTCAAGTGGAAAATTAAGAATCTTCAAGTATATGGCGATTCTCAACTAGTAATCAGACAGGTAAATGATGATTATGAGACTAAGGATGAGAAGCTTGCTCCATACAAACGCATGGCTAATAGCTTTAAGGAGTACTTTGAAAAGGTTGAATTTCATTAAATACCTCATGTTTTAAACAGGGGAGCAGATGCTATGGCTACAATTGCATCACTCCTAGACATTCTAACAACGTGCCTAAGTTTGAGTTCTTGGTAGAATAGCTTTTGGTCCCAGCCTATGATATCCCAGATTCTGAAATGGTGTGTGACATTGTTGGTCCCGATTCTCCATGGTACAAAGAAATTTATGATTACCTTCATGCTGAAATCATACCCATTGGCCTGTCAAAAAACCAACGTAGTACATTCCTTCGAAAGTTAGCCAAATATACCATCGCCGGAGACACCCTATATAGACGTGCCTTAGATAATACCCTACTGAGATGTCTCGATTCTAATGAAGCACAAGTAAACTTGCAAGGGGTGCATGAGGGTATATGTGGTTCCCATTCTAACGGTCCTACCTTAGCCAAAAAGCTTATGAGACTGGGTTATTATTGGCCTACTATGGAAAAGGACTCATATGTCTTTGAAAAGAAATGTCGTCAATGCCAAGTTCATGGAGACTTGATACATGCACCAACACAGGAGCTCCGTCCTATAACGTCACCATGGCCCTTCGCCCAATGGGGACTCGACCTCATAGGTAAGATCCACCCCACATCATCTAATGGCCATAAATTCATCATCACTGCCACTGAGTACTTTACGAAGTGGATTGAAGCCATTCCTATGACATACATTACTGGCACATAGATTTCTAAGTTTATTTTTAACTATATTATTTGTCGGTAAGGTGTCCCTCAGTCCATAATCATGGATAATGGCCGCCCATTTAAGAATCAAGAAGTCCGCCATCTTTGTGATGAATTTGATATTCAACATCACTTTTGCACTCCCTACTACCCACAAGGTAATAGCCAAGTAGAGGCATCTAACAAAAACATCATTAGAATCCTCAAAAAGAATGTCAATGATGCTAGCCATGATTGGCATTTACAACTTAATCCTGCCTTATGGGCTTATTGCACAAGTATCCGTACTCCCACTGGCGCCACTCCCTATTCTCTAGTATTTGGTTCTGAAGCTATTCTTCCTATTGAGGTCAAGATTCGCCACATTGATGATGAAGAGTATAGAGTATCGAGACTTCATGAGCTAGAATTCCTAGATGAGCGAAGACAGAAGGCACTAGACCATCTCCAAGCATATCAAAATCGCCTTCGTCGTAGCTATAATAGGAAGGTCTTGAACAAGAACTTTGACATTGGTGACCTGGTTTTGATGGAGAACCCAAAGAATTAAGCATAAAGAGAAAAACCAGGAAAGTTTGAACCAAATTGGTTAGGACCTTATATTGTTACAGAAGCCTTTGGATCAAGAGCGTACCAACTCTCTACTCCTGAAGGGGAACCATTATCCTTGCCAATCAATAGTCTGCATCTGAAGAAGTTCTACACATAGCTTCTAAGAACCTTGTCTTAATTAGCAAACATACAAAAAAATAAAAAAAAATAAAAAAAACATCATTCCAAAGGTGAAAACCTGACAAATAGGCATCTTGGTAACACCAAAAAAATTAGATAATCCAAAAAATAGTAAAGAGAAATAATTCGTCCAATAGTGAAAACCACTTCGGTGGCACTTTGGATAAGTACCATGGTGAAAACTTGGCAAACAGGTGCCATGTGTAGTTGAATCTACTCCTTTGTCTACTATCATTCTAATCTAATCCTTGTACATAGTCCATAACCCTGTACATAGTCCTTATATATGTACATATTCCACATCCCTATACATAGTCCACTACCCTATACATAGTCATTGTCCTGTACATACTACCTATCCCTGTACATATCCCTTATCTTTCGTATCCATCACTTGTATATACCATTCATAATAAGTGGTAGTCTTTCCCATAACCTGGAACAATTTACATCGAGTGCATTCATATCCCCCATTTTACCCTATTCATAATCAATTGGTCTTATACTCGACTGGGGGAAAACACTTGACATGTGTCATATTGATTCTTCCATTGGCTGTGTTGAATATGTAAAACCATAGAAAAATCCACAAACATCGCAAAATGTCCTACAAAAATACAAAAACATAAAAAAAAATCAAAAAGAAAAGAAAATCAAAACATGTCAAAAATCCAAAAACAGAGTCAGAGTCAGTTGCACTTGTTAGTCTTTGTCATTTGTCGAACTAAGTTGCCTTTGTGACTGGACGTAGGTAAGGCCATCTGCTGATGTGCCCCTGAGGCATTAGGTCAGTTTGTTTAGGTTAGTCTGTATAAAATCATGCTTCAATTCATATGTCTATATGACAAGGTCATTGGTCGTGTTGAACTACGAGGTCTGTGTGTGTATAAGTAGGCAAGGCCATCAAGCGATGAGCCCCTGAGGCCACACTAGGTCAATCCATTAGGGTTCATCACTTTCACTTTCACACATGTCTTCTATTTGTAGTCAGTCTTGTCAATCAAATTCAAGTCGAACTATGAGGTCTCTGCATGTATAAAGTAGGAAAGGCCATCAATCGATGAACCCCTGAGGCTACCCTAGGTCAGTCCTTTAGGGTTTGTCATCACACACAGTCAATTATCCACACATCATATCAAGTCATGCATTAATCTGGCGAACAAGTCAACAATGTCTCTACATCAAATCAAACAACTTTCCAAACAAAACAATCAAAACAAATCATCTAATGTCTGCTATAGGATGTGTCCTTCTTGCGGACATAAATCATCAAAACAATCAACCTTTGTCTTATTCAGGATGAGTCCTTCCTAAATATTGATATCAACAAAACAATCTATGTCTTATACAGGATGAGTCCTTCCTGCATATCGACATTGTCAAACAATCAACATAGCCTTATACAGGTTATCACATCAACGACATTTGACTCAACGTCTTATGCGATACATGTCTTTCTAAAACCAGGCTTTGTCATGCCTTATACAGATAGTCATAACATCAAAACCAGACTTATAGTCTTATTTGATATGTGTATCTCCTACAATCAAGCTTTTTCACTCAATCCTTTTATCAATCAAATCAAATTAACCAAATAGATCAAGTTTTGATAAATATTTTACTGGCTTTTTGACTTTATGGCTTATTTATCTTATCTTTTCATTTTAACTTATGGTGGGAATTATGTTACTAGCTTTCTCAAGGATGTCCCATGAAGGATTTAGAGAAGCCACGATGTATCAAAATTCTATTTTCTTTGACTGTTGTCTGTCAATTGTCTTTTACATTTGATTTTGAGTTATGTTAGTAGTTTCCTCAAGGATGTCCCATGAAGGATTTAGAGGAGTGATGATGTCTCATGACCCGTCTTTTATTTTTTTTTTTGTCTGTGTTTTTTCTTGGCAAAAGACTGGGGCAACTTGTGCCCTTAGTATGAGTTAACGACAATCCTTGTCTGCGACTTTCTGTTGTTAGCAAGTGGATGACCTTGCACACCTTGATCTATGTCATATCATGGTATTTGTCTCCATTTGTATTAGTCCCACCCAATTATGATAAAGTGAAATACCTTTTGTGATATACCGAAACATCGAAGATTGTTAATACTAACATCCATCATATTTTTTTCATTATTTCTCAATCTTTCTTTCTGAACTAAAAGTTCTTCTTTCTTGCATTATGACAGAGTCCTATGACACACAACAATATAAGTCATCCTACATATACACATACATGTTAGAAAGAAACATACATGTAGGCATTTATCATATCTAGGACATCATGGCATAATAGACATTCATCATCATACAATACATATCATTAGCATTTATGTACATCATAAATGTCAATACATGCATTACATTACATTTGTATAGCATCACATGTAGAACACATTGTACATATAACATCATATTACATCCCATAATTATAAATTGTATACATCACATCCATTCAAATTATAAGGAATCAACATAGAATCAACATCACATCATAAGCTGCATAAACACATCATAAAGTAGCTATGATCATCCATCACATAGGAATCTCATATAAAACATAACATGTACAAATAAATGACTGCATAATCAATAAATAGAAATGCATATCACGAGAATTGCCGCCAAAATCATATATATATATATATATCGCTCAACAGTGTTACATCACAATGTCATAATGTATCACATAAATATGGAAGCCCGTAGGCTATCTGATAATCATACAATGTATCAGTACATGTCAAGAAGTGTCCCTATCTTGAACTGCCACTGCTATCATGGCTTGAGTGCTCAGATGACTGATGCCGGGAACCTGATGACCTGTGAGCTGAGTGAGGCCTATCATATGGACCTAATATGCATGGCTACTCCACACCCTCTATGCTAACTATCCTGGTGTGGGTCCTGGTCTGTGACATGTTGCTACGTGCCTGTGAGAAGCTAGGATCCTATCTCTTTGGAGGAACCTCTGCCTCATATAAGTCTTGATAATACGTCACCCTCTCCCTAGCTCTGACTAGCTCTCTGGAAAATGTGGTTGCTAGCCCAATACATAACCCTCTGAGCTCTGTGAATCTCTGTTCAATCTCCTATCTCTGATCTATGGCCTGATCTCTATCCATGATGGCTCTGTCCCTCTCCATCCATAGCACATCTCTCTCGAACATCAGGACCCTCATTTGCTCCTCCAAGGATGCAACCTGAGCACGCAATGTAGCTATATCAGGATTGACTCCCCCTGTGTCATCCTGTCTGGCCCTCGATACACCATCCTCCTCCTCATCCAACTCCTCCAGAATCCAATCCTGAATCTCCCTCTCATGATTATCATCCTCCTCCTCATCCTCCTGATAGGCACCCAACAAGCCTAGGGCATCAATCTCTGCCTCCTCTGTGGGAACATCTGGAATGGCCTCCTCTCTAGGATGCTCCTCCTCTCTACCAATCTCTACATCTTCCTCCTCTCCTCGTCCCTCCTCACGAATCGGTGAAAATGGTGACCCTCGTCCCCTTCGTCCCCGTCTCCCTCTCCTACCACCTCGCTGACCACCTCCACCATCATCTCTGTCATCACCATGACCCCCTCCACCTCTCTAACCTCTACCTCTCCCATGCCTACCTCGTGGTCCTGTCCCTCGCCGCTCTATTGGTGTTGGCTAATCTTGATCTATCAAGGGAATCGGCCTATGCATGACCCACCACTGATCATACTCCTCTTTGGTACTGGGGTCTGTTGGACCATCTCTCCATTCCCATGGAGCTGCCTGCAATCCATCAATATCTACCTCAGTTGTAGCCACTGGAATCTCTGGACCCCATAGGGGGATCTCTTGCGATGACCTCATGAAATCAGCCCATCCTCTCGGCACATCCTGTACCTCTCTGAACTACCAAAGTACACGATCTGACAAGTGACGCTCTATGATGTGGACATGTAAAACAGTCCGCCCAATCAAGTATTGTGTCTGTCGACAAAATGACAAGTGGTCATCCTCATCCGACCACTCTGCACATCCCAGGTATGGTCTCCATGTAAACTGAACCATCATATCTATGGCATGCCTGAAGTATCCTGTATTTCCTACGTGGTGCTGAGTGTTCGCCCCCGCATAACGAAAGGCATAAGGAGCTCTGTGCTAAATATCAACTATCACTGTGGCCAGAAGATAGCAATGTGTTCCCATGCCCATACCATCAGGAGCATGGTACCACAATTCATGGACTGAGCCTCTTGGTAGGCTATATCATGTAAGTGAAAATATAACATCCCAAGCAGATAGGGACCCCAAGCATATACCACTCGTTGCTCTAGCATCCCTACTAGCATCTCCCCCCAACCTATAGGAAAACCATGACCTTGACAGTTAGGAAGTACTATCCCACCTATCAGTGTGCATAATAGACAGTCCAACTGCCTATACCTCTGCGCTAATACATGCCATCTAATCTCATAATGGTCAAGCCCTAATTTCCTGATGTCAGCATGTGGGTAGTATCGACACATCTCGACAATACCCCTCTGGGTATCGTAGCTCACCCTCGTGCCTCTGATAGGCAGTCTCAAGATCCTGTAGACATCCTCCAAAGTAACTGTAGCCTCTCCAGTAGATAGGTGAAAGGAATACATATTTGAATGCCACCACTTGCATAAGGCAGTTAGTAAACCTTGGTTTGCTTGAATTTGGGGCATGTTTGTGTCGTGTAGCAGACCTAGGTGCCATAGGAACTGTTGCTCTGCACTCCGCAAGCTGTATCTGAATCGAAAAGTCATCGGTCTCTACTCTCGCGTATACACCATGTCTAACACAACCTACAATGGCATTATACATGCCTCATGTCAGCATCAAACATCTATCCTAGTGCAAAAATGACTAAATTAACTGCTATTCAAATGCATCGTTCTTTTGCAAATGCATCATTCTTTTGCACATGTGTCATTATTTTACATATGCGTTGCAGGAAAATCAAATGCGTCATGTCATTAGACATATGCATCGTTCCTTTTCAAATGCGTAAATTTACAATGCATATGCGTGAATAATAAAAAAGACCGCGAATAACTACCTATCAAATGCAAATGCGTTGAAATAAATATGAATGCGTTGAAATAAATGAAAGTGGGTCGAATTAAATACATATGCATTGCAAAATAAACAAATGCAGCTATTTTAAATACATATGCATTGAAGTAAACCACAAATGCATTGAACCGCACAAAATCTATGCTAACCTGTCTACGTGATATTGTACATGCGTTGATCCGCATGCAAATGCGTCGTTTGTGCACTCACATGCTATGTTTTAATAAAAGGACGCATAACTAAAAATAGAATTAAATGCATAAAAAATGCGCAAATTAAAAATTTCAAAAGTCAAGTTTGCGGTACATACCGGGGGTTCCGTGTTGGTTGGCCACCTGAAGGTCTGGATCTTGTATGCTCGATGGTGGGTGTTCGGAATAGGAGACATCATCGTTGTGGGTGCAGAGCAAAATCTCAATTCTCAAAGCTAGGTGGGTGAAAATGACTTGGTTTTTACGCCAATTTCTATTTATACCTAGGGTTTTGGTGGCATTCCTTTCTACTGGCCGCCTCAGCTTCCAACTTTAATTGACCTGTACTCGTACCTAACATTCCCAAACTCAATTCCTTTAACTCCACTGCATTTCTGGCTATCCAAGGGACTAATTGGGATTATTTCCAATTTTTTTTGAATTTTTTTGAAAATTTGTCAATTTTCCCGAGGGGGCATACCTTCACCTGTTTTACATTGGGGCATTACTGGGGCATATTTCTTATCGATTTTCTTTGAAACAATGCTGAAATGACATTGTATCAAAGAGGGGAAAATGTAGACACCAAAATTTGGTCTAAGCCTGCGACTTCAATATTCTTCATAATTCGTATTCTTCATGGTCATGATTAAATAATGTCAATTATTTAATTATTCTCTATAGTCTTCATTTCTTCTATTAATTAAATAATCTTAATTATTTAATTAATTCACACTTTTCTTTATTCTATCTAATTGATTAAATAAATGCTTTTTAACCTTATCCTTCTAGTCAAATTAAATAAATTCTTATTTAATTTACTCTTTATCATACTTCAACTATAATTAAATAAATTCTTTTATTTATTTAATTATCATTTAAACCCCTTCATCATTTAATTAAATATTTATCGTGTTTATTTAATTATTCTTCAAATATCGAGTCTTGAATTAAATGAATTATTTAATTCATAAATTCTATTTTAACACATTCCTCTATATTTAGATAATTGTGTAACTTATCTAAGTATTCACTCTTACTCAACTTGACATCTATTTAAATCGCTCAGTTAACTTAGGATTTAATGTCTGAGTGGCTTTCTCGAGTAATCTCTTCATCAAATCATTCAATCGTCGAGTGCTAACTCAATTGTGTGTACATGCATATTAATTAAATATTCTTATTTAATTAATTAAACCTTGTGCGTGCATCCGAATAATTAAACCTTGTGTGTGCATTCCAACAAGAGTTGCTTTAATCCATCTTTATCTTTTTCATGCAAAGATAATTCTTTTGTTTTCAAATACCAAACTTGAAGATTAAATCATTTATTTAATCTTTAATTCTATTTCTAATTTATATCACTCATGTCATTACTAACTGTTATCAAAATGCATGACTAATCAGTCAATCTCAACTGTCCGATCTTTCAATCCTAGCCTGTCATTCGAATAATCAATTTTCTATAAATTGATTTGGTCTTCATCATTCCAATCTCTTGAAATCTTATGAATTTTTAGATCAACTATCTTGAATCTTTGATGTTTTTCTAAATCATTATCATAGGCTATACTTGCACGGACTTTGAAAATCTGAGGGCAATTATACTACAACAGAAAAATGGAGAAGGGAAATTGAGATGATACATGGAAATACATACAATTGTGGTGAGATTGTTCAAGTTTTATTTATGTTTTTGACTTTCCTTTGTTATTTGTTTCTTAGCATTAGATTGCATTAGATTATTGCATTGCATTGTTTGCTTTTATTCTTGTCTCTTGTGCATTTTCTAGATGTTACACTTCCTACATAACCCAATTGCATAATCTTCCACAATCCTAGGTAATATCATAAGTTGTTGGTTTAGGAGTTCCTACTCCAGGGACGATTCTTAACTAGTCCCAATTTACTCAAATTCCTAGAAACTCTCATCCTCCTTTTTACTTCCCTATGTTCTTTTCTTTTGCCATTGTGGCACAAGAACTTTTCAACCATTATCTTCTAATAAGGTTTATGCATTGTTGCGTAATGAGCTCATAGGTTTCAATGCAAACCATTGTAGCTCTGATACCACATGGAATGTACTAACCCTTCTATAAAGTAAAAATTTCTTTTTTTACACCAAACGAGGAAATAAACAAGTGACAAATCCATTGCAATAATTTTTTTCTTTCTTTTATTGATAATATATGAACAATATTCCATATCAAATTACAATAAAGATTCTGTCTCTTTACAATAACTTTACAAGTTACAACAATACAAGAATACATACACTTACGTACATAACTCCAATTAGCTTTAGAACAAGTAGTTGTAAGACGCTTTAGGATCTTTCCTTTCAAATCTTGGTTCTTTTATCACCTGTTGTGGAGGAGAAGCATCACTTAGGTGTTTTTTCACCAACCACGAACTCTTAATGAGGTCCCTTGCACATCTATCATTCGATAGATGGCCCATCCCTTCGATGAAGAGATTGGTAGAGTAATCGATAATGACAACCAACTGAGCATAGTGTTGTGTCCTACATAACTAGAACCTTGCAATCCAACAATCCCAAACTAGCATGTGATAATGGATCATGGTGAACTGATAGTGCCGTCTCAATAGTTACACAATCTTTAGTGGAGTCTTGAACATTTCACTACTTTTTCCAAAGTGTTATATTAAGTATACGACTAAGAGTCGTCTATCACATACACTACTTAGGGCCGATTTGACTTAAGGCTCTTACACTACATATAGGTATTGTCCTCCAATGGATAATCCATTATCCCAGACTAACCTATCATCATTTTAAACTACTTGAAATGAATCTATTAACAAGTAAGTACACAAGCTCCCTCCCATGCTTATCCCAGGAGTAACACTAGCTTTTCTAGTTAAATCAATAACTTAGCTAAGTGTACCTGAAGTAACTTTTGCATACAATCAAGCCTAGTATATAATAACTATGATAAACACCAATATCATATTATAGAGTTCTTACAAACACAATGCATTCCATGTTTAAACATATCTACTATAATTAAATACCTATGTTGTACCACATGTAACATAATTAAATACCTATGTCAAGAAATCTCTTCAACATATCTAGTATAATTAAATACTTGTGTCAAGAAATCTCTCCTATCATGGAGTACTTAAAAACACAATATAAAAACAACCTAAAAGATTCAATTCCCTTTTTCAAAGAAACTCTCAATTACTTCTATTGCACATAGTGAAAAGACATTCTAGGCAACATAGAAATTCATAATAATTCTAAGTAAATAACAAGAAGAAGTGATCCCCATGCTTGTTAACGCTTATTCAAATTAATGATAGTAATGCTACCTTCTCCAATAGTAAAAATATTGATCACATCTTCTCAAAACAACTCTCTCTCTCTCTCTCTCTCTCTCTCTCTCTTGTTGATAGCACACTTCTCTCAAACAAATAAGACACCTCTTCCCTCACTATGATGTCCGTTACCTGAATTGTCATAGAATTTTCTTATTGATTAGGTTTAGGGTTTCTTCTTTCCAATTGGATGTTCTCTTTAATAAGACAACCTCAAATTCAAATCTGCATTCACCATATTAGAAACATTTCCATAGGTACATATGGTGTTAGCATTAATATATAGATATGCAAACATACAAACATAATCATAAAAGCAATAATGAAGAAAAATGAGGAGTGGCATGGGTAGATGCGCTTGAAGCTTTCCATCTAAACCAAGGGCACAAGCATCCTATTAGGATAACCCACCCTTTGGCTATGAGATGAACATCCAACTAGGACCATTCCCTCCTTGGAGTGGTGTGTTAGTGGAAACACTTGTACCCGCTTTCTCTACCCACATCATTACCTCATAAGACACATGACCTACTTGGGGAAGTCAACGGAGCTCATGAGTGGCCTAGGCCTAGCACCCCTCCATGGCCGTAGTAGATTGTTAAGTGGGACCCCCAACCCTCCATGGCTGCAACAGATTGTTAAGTGGGGTTTTTAGGAACCACTTGTCTCAGGCCCTTCCACCCTAGTAGGCTTACAGGCACATAGAAGACAATATTTAAACAATCAAATATATTTTCATTTACTATTGATCCTTATCAAATCATTTCATAGAATAGCAATAATCATGGTAATATGAAAGAAACCATAATCATTTTTATAGAAAAATCATAATCAGGGATAAAGTTAAAGGAATCATGATAAATTCATAGAGAAATTATAATTATCATAGTGTTAAACAAAGCATTGCACTATTAGTTGGGTTAGCAACATCCATTACACATCTGCAAGTCTAAATCAATGAGGAGCCATATTAATATCTATCCAAGGACACTCCTATCAATATTTCTTTTCTACTGAATGTGGCTATCATTAAGATTACACAAGTTTGATAACAAGATAATGCTTACTTAATATATGAATCATGATTTAGTCTTTTCAAAGGTGCAACAACATTACTGACCAGATTATACTTGATTGGTACATAAGACTCATATACTCAGGTACCTACTTGTTAAAGACATGTAAAGAATCAATCATGGCATGGAAGCAACACATCGAATTATGAGGAAAGCCTACTAGATGTATATACAGAAGAATGCAAAATCTAAAGTTACTGCATTAGGTATTACAATATTTTATAGCTAGTTCATTTATCTATGCTCATATTCGAATATGCTATATATTAGTGCCAAGTGAGTGGTTCCCTCACCTGATTCAGTGTGTTGGGTCTATTGTAGATTCCAATGACTTATTTGCTTTATCTTCTATCCCTTCGATCTTATGACATAGATATCTCATGCGATAGGAACATGAATCCTTATTTGGGAGTGATAGTTTAGTGTATACTCGACTATTACGTCTCTTTCTCTTTTTGTTTTCTACTTCCCCATGATCGAACCTCACATCCCTCACTTATACACTTATGTGAAATCACGCTTCTTCGATTTGGTCACATCTTTGTGAACAAGGTGTCTCTTAGTGTTTTAAGGGCGCCTCAATATTATCGACTTGTATGATTAGTTTGATGCTTAATATTTTTTAAATGACTTAGAATTGTCCAACACTAATCATAAATTCTTGAATAAAATATTTGATTTCCTTCAAACATTGATAAGGTAGAGATAAGGATGTTGGTCCTAGGAGTAGCAATAGGAATGTCATGCTTTTCTTTAGGAGAATCAACATAATATGAAGGGAAATGGTTTTGTCTTATTCCCCCAACCTCAGACATACCAACATGATTGAGTATCAGCTACTTTAAAAATAACAATGTCTATAGAGAGGTGACAATGATTTTCAAGAAGATATTCGATAATAGTCATCTTTATTATTTAATATATTAGTCTCATTTATATTTATAATAATGTTAATATTTAAATTGTTGATTTTTATATCTTAAAGTAATTTTAGATATTTTAATAATTTGTCTCAGGATAATTATAGTTATAAACTTAGGTTGTGGTTCCTATATTGTAATATTTATAATATGGTATTTGATATTTAATTATAATATTATCCTCTGATAATTGTAATTAAATTACTCATATTTATAGTTTTATTATGTACCTTGTCTCCATCTTATTTGCTAAATAGTATCCGTGATATAACATTATTAAAATAATATTTAAATTGAAATTTTATAATTTTGATATATATTCTATTGAGTTATTGTATTTTCCATAAGTTACAATATTGGGATCATGACAGTCTTCCCCTCTCAATTTATTTTCCCTCAAGCAAATCCATGTTTGTGTCAAAGAAATCCCCTAAGGCAAGAGTTTAAGAGGAGGATTAAGAGTATTATGTACATATCTATGAAAAATTCTATGAAGGAGTTCCTATCTTCTTGATAAAGAAACCTTAGGGGTCTTATTACAATTCTCATTAGGGAGATTTGGTTGGATAATATGTTTCTAGATCTTGAGGGTATAAGGTTGTCTTCACCACTTAGATTGGCTCCTCCACGAAGCTCCATTTGTTCATTGTCCCTTCTTTAGATTGGATAATTTTGAGATCATCTTCCTCATATCTTGATTTCTTACTTGGTTTTCCATTGCTTTCACCCTCAGGGGTTGCTCCTATCTTGTGGACTTGGCCCTTTCTCTGACATCGATGGCCACATTCCCATGGTCCATTGCATGTGAAGCACACACCCTTTTCTTTTAGATCTTTCATTGCTTGACACATATGTCCATGATCTTGCTTCCCCTTACAGTAAGAACATGTCCTTAGTGAATCTTCCCTTATCGGCCTTTCTTCCTTGTGAGGGGGTTTTGATGATGAGGTAAAGTTCTTGGGTTTTTCCCTTGGCCCATTTTCTTCAAATTTCATAGCCTTCTGAATAGATTCATCTAGGCGGGTGGGTTGTAATGCACTCACCAAACTTCTGACTGATCCTCTTAGACCCTCTATGAAAAAATAAGTGAGTCTCTCTTGGGAAATTTCAGGGACCATGACCACTAGTTTCTAGAACTCAATGACATAGTTTTCAATAGTCTCATGTTTCCTTACTCTCGGAAGTACCATTCGAGGTGTTTTTGGTTGAATCGTTTGATCAACCTTTGGGTGAAATCGTCTTAGGTAGATACTTGTTGATGGCCTTGAGTTATGAGATCATGATGCCACCAATCATGGGCCATTCCAATTATATGTAAAATGACAAACTTTATGGATTTTTTTTTTTATGATTGGGCTTAAGGATAGATAGGTATCTAACTTTTGAAACCATGATTGTGCAGTGGTCTTGCCTTCTCCATCAAAGTCGGGGAGGGTTAATTTTCTTATCCTATTCTTGATATCCCTATTAGTTGGTTCATTCCTCTCCCTTCTAGGGCCAACTCTTTGTTTGGATTTACAATAGCCTTTAAAAGGTACAAGCTCCCTCAATTCAGGCTCAAGTCTATAATAGGCTGCAACCATCTCATCTACATCCTCTACTGGGGGTTTGTTGATATTACTTTCTTCCATGAGTTCTTCACTTGGGAAGAAAGGGGTTCAGGTAGGTCTAGAGCTCATGTCCCATGAGGGTGTGGGATGGTTGTTCTTGGAATAGTTAGAGTTTTCCTCTTTTACATTATTTCTACTCAGGTTTTGGAGGGCTTAGAGTAAAGCTTGGCTAGTTTTTTCATTTTTCTCTATTAAGGCTTGACTAGTTTTCTCATTCTATTCCATTAAGGCTTTAGTTTTCTTATTAATATTCTCCATGAAGGCCCTAAGTCCATCTCTTAATGGGTGACCCATGAGGTTGTTTCCTGGGTTGTTGTTCATAGAGCTTCTTCGGTGGTAGGTTTGCATAATTTCCCATGGGATGGAAGGAAGGATGCTCTGATACCACTGTGATGTCGCTTACCTGACTTGTCTTAGAATTTTCTTGTTGATTAGGTTTAGGGTTTCTTCTTTCCAATTAGATGTTATCTTTAATAAGACAACCTCGAATTCAAATCTTCATTCACCATATTAGCAAAATTTCCACAGGTACATATGGTGTTAGCATTAATATCTAGATATCCAAACATACAAAAATAATCACAAAAGCAATAATGAAGACAAATGAGGAGTGGAATTGGTAGATCCGCCTGAAGCTATCCATCTAAGTCCAAGGGAACAAGCATCCTATTAGGATAACCCACCCCTTGGCTTCGATCTGAACGTCCAACTAGGACCATTCACTCCTCAGAGTGGCGTGTTTAGTGGAAACACTTGTACCTGCTTTCTCTACCCACATCATTACCTCAGAAGACACATGACCTATTGGGGGAAGCCAACAGAGCTCATAAGTGGTGATGTAGAGCAGGGAGGTATTTAGCCATAAAAACTCAACACAAACTCAATTGAACACCATTCCAACTTCCAAACCCCTTTCTCAATGGGTTTTCACTATTCCTTGATAATTTCCTTATAGGTGTGCAACTAGGGTTTTTTGACCCCAACTCTCAATCTACTCAACAAACCCACTGACCATTGGTGTTTTTCAGGCACCCATTAACCCCTTACACAACATACATCAAAATCACATTGGCTTACTTCAGACCAACACCTTCAAATTCATACAACAACATTGTCCTACAAGGCCAATTAGGCCACTTTTACAAAGCAACCACTAAAAAAACAATTCTATGACCCCAATACTCAGTTGGGAAGCACTAACTATACCACAAAATTCCAACATCATCCACTTTTAATAGGGAAAACTCTCATCTAGTCCCCTTAACACCAAACCCTCACTTTAACCCTTTTCTAGGAGGGTTTATTGAAAACCAATGCTCCATACCTTTTATCTCCTTTCCATTGTTTCTAACACACGCTAACAAGCCTTCACATGCTTAAAACACCCTAAGAAATTGCTGCACCAATACATTTCAATCATTTACCCCCTAAAACCACTTTTTTCACTTAAATTCTCACTTTTGCCAACTAGGGCATCACCCTAAAACCATCAATTCACCTTCCTGATCTCAAGAAACACTTGAAAACCTAATTAATAACTAATTGGGACCCATTCCACTCAGATACATCATTTATAGAAGTTGGAATGGTTCATTTTTTACATTTTGGAGTCTATAAACCCTAAATTCCCTATTTTTTGGCCGCCTACAATGATTCCACTCCCAAATCCTTCAAAAACAATAAAATTTGATTAAATCAACTCTAGATTGATGATAAAAAATATATCTATGAATCCCAATGCATATTATACTGAAGTCAACCTATACAGAACCGTACAGATCCAAAGAACAGTAAATTTATGAAAAACTACAAATTTTTTGAAGGGCTTTCAATGATTTATTTTCATCAAATCTTCATCAACAACCCTACAACATGTTCCTTCAACCTTTTAAATAATTTTCCCATAAAAACCAACTGACTCAACCACTTCAACTCCCCTTTGAACCAACTTGACCATTGGTGTTCCAAGATTTACACTTTTAACAACTTTTGTTGACAACTTTTTACATTATTTGCAATATTTGCACAAATTGACCCAAATGAACAAAAATGACTTAAAAAACAAAAGAATGGCCTTGACATGGCCTTATTACATCAAAAATACTCCAAAATCACAAAAAATCAAACTAGGACCTCCATTTCATTGACTTAAACTTGGTGCTCCTGCACCAAGTGGCCTAGGCCTACCACCCCTCCATGGTCGTAGTGGATTGTTAAGTGGGACCCCCAAGCCTCCATGGCCATAGCAGATTGTTAAGTGGGGTTTTTAGGCACCACCTGTCTCAATCCCTTCCACCCTAGTAGGCTTACAAGCACATAGAAGACAATCTTTAAACGATCAAATATATTTGCATTTACTATTGATCCTTATCAAATCATTTCATAGACTAGCGATAATCATGGTAATATGAAAGAAGCCATAATAATTTTTATAGAAAAATTATAATTAGGGATAAACTTAAAGGAATCATGATCAATTCATAGAGCAATTATAATGATCATAGTGTTAAAGAAAACATTTCACTATTAGTTAGGTTAGCAACATCCATTACACATCTATAGGTCTAAATCAATGAAGAGCCATATTTTAATATCTGCCCAAGGAACCTATCAATTTTTCTTTTCTACTAAATGTGGCTATCATCAAGATTACATAAGTTTGCTAACAAGACAATGCTTACTTAATATATGAATCAAGATTTAGTCTTTTCAAAGGTGTAGCAACATTATTGACCAGATTATACTTGATTGGTACATAAGACTCACATACGCAGATAATTACTTGTTAAAGACATTTAAAGAATTAGTCATGGAATGTAGGCATCAAATTAGGTTATGAGGAAGGCCTACCAGATGTATATACACAAGAATGCAAAATCTAAAGTTACTGCATCAGGTATTACAGTATTTTATAGCTAGTTCATTTATCTATGCTCATATTCAAATATGCTATATATCGGTGCCAAGTGAGTGCATCCCTCACCTGATTTAGTGTGTTGGGTCTACTGTAGATTCTAATGACTTTTTTCTTTATCTTATATCCCTTCGATCTTATGACATAGATATCTCATGCGATAGGAACATGAAGCCTTATTCAGGAGTGATAGTTTAGTGTATATTCAAATATTATGTCTCTTTCTCTTTTTGTTTTCTACTTCCCCATGATCAGACCTCACATACCTCATTTCTATGCTTATGATAAATCATGCTTCTTTGATTTGGTCACATCTTTGTGAATGAGGTGTCTCTTAGCGTTTTAAGGGTGCCTCAATATTATCGACTTGTATGATTAGTTTGATGCTTAATAGTTTTTACACGACTAAGAATTTTCTGACGCCCATCAGAAATTCCTGAATAAAATATTTGATTTCCTTCAAACATTGATAAGGTGGAGATAAGGATGTCAGTCCTAGGAGTAGCACACTTTTCTTTAGGAGAATCAACACAATATGAAGGGTGATGGTTTTGTCTTATTCCCCCAACCTTAGACATACTAATGATTGAGTATCGACTTCTTTACAAGTCACGATGTCTATAGAGAAGGAGGCGACAATGATTTTCAAGGAGATATTTGATAATTGTCATCTTTATTATTTAATATATTAGTCTCATTTATATTTATAATAATGTTAATATTTAGATTGTTGATTTTTTATATCTTAAAGTAATGTTAGATATTTTAATAATTTGTCTTAGGATAATTATAGTTATAAACTTAGGTTGTGGTTCCTATATTGTAATATTTATAATATGGTATTTGATATTTAATTATAATATTATCCTCTAATAATTATAATTAAATTACTCATAAATTATCCTGATTTATATCGTGCACTTGATCTTGATTCACTAACATCGATTCTTCTTGAATCACTTCTTTACTAACCAATTTTAAATTGAATAATCCTTATTTAATTAATTAATCAAGATTCATCCTTTAATTAAATAAATCACCTTTACTTAATTAAATCATAATTCCTCTTTGGTTAAATAAATCAATTTTATCTAATCAAATCTTAATGTTCCTCTTGATTAAGTAAATCATTTTATTTAATTAAATCCTAAAGTCATCTCCTTTAAATTGAATAAATTAACTTTTATTTGATTTAATTCTAATGTTCTTCATTTAATTGAGTAAATTAAATTACTAATGTTCCTTATTCCTCTAATTTGATATAAATAAATCTAAAAATCTGAATCAAATGTCATATCAACTAATTCTATCTAAAGTTAATTATATCCTAATTAACTCTAACACTAATCTTCAAATCCTCTATATTTTGCAACTTGCACACATAAATCAATTTATTTAATTTATTATTTCATCTATTTCCATTCAAAAATGGCATCTCTTTGGAATATTCCTTGAATTTGAAATCTCCCTCCCAAAAGGACTTGTCCTCCAACAAGGAATTTAAGTCTCTTACATGTCATTTTTCTTGAGCCAAGTGGCATTAACTTATCTTTCAACTCTTCCTCCACAAGCCATCTATTTGAATTTCAAATTCCACCTAATTGTATTAATTTACACATTCATCAAAATGTCCACCTCTCTTCAATAGCATGTTGACAAGTGGCACAATGCAATTGGTTCATGTTTAGTCCCACATTCTTCATATTTCTCACTTCTCCTTCCCTCTTTCCTATAAATGGAGGGATTCTCTATTGATTTTGGATCCAAAACTTTATGCAAGATTACTATCTATAGATTTGAGGAAAATTTCATCCATTTTCATCCAAGTTTTCATAGATTTCATTAATCTTAGCAAGGTTATCAACAATTTTCATCAAGGAGCACACAATCTTCATCAAGATCATCAAGGAATTGGGAAAGGGGTGCTTTCCACATCAAAGTATCACCAATTCCCCCATGGGATGCTGGTTTGAATGTTTTGAATAATATTTCAATAAGCTTTCATTTGAAATTCTATCTTTGTTTTCTTGTTCATTTCATTTGAATGAATTGCATGAGGAATGTTTGTTTTAGATTTGTTTATTGAATAACATTGGATTGTTTGATTATGTTGGAATAAGTCTAGACCAGCCATTCACATTTTGGCGCTAGAAGGAGTGCACACCTTTCAAAATTAACATGTTTTTTGGTCAAATTCTACTTTTTTTTCAAAATTTTGTGCTTTCAGGAAACAACAACACTATCAGTCCAGCGTCGCTATATAGCGACATTGTCTTTGCTCCAAAACATGATGCTGCAATAATTCTCTTGAGATCGGACTAGTCAAACTCCAAAGTGCAATGCTGAGTGAATATACTGACGCAATCACAGTCTCTATTTTTCCACAGAGTGACGCTAACTTCTTCAAATAGTGACACCTCCATGGATTGTGATGCTAGAGTTGGGTAAAAGGCTACTTTTCAGTTTTATTTTAACATGTGCTTTTTATATTGATCACCTTTGACTTTTAACCTCTCTTGGGGCTTTGTTTTCTGTAGGCTAATCAACTTTTGTAGGTTGAGGTGATCAAGAAGGGAAGGAGGGAACAAGGAGAAGATTCCCTATGGCATTATCTCATGATTGTAACAAGAATTTTTAAACACTTTGGGAACATTTATAATCCCATTTTTTAAGGATATTGTTATCTTTAGTTTTAGGACTCAAATAAATTTTGTTTGGGTTTTAAAAAGAATAATCAAAGGGTTAAAAGGAACATTAGGAACTTAGTAGAGTTGGATTTGGATTTTAGAAATTGAACAAGAAAACTTCACACTTCATCTTGGTGCTATAAAAAGAATCCATTACTCTTTGAGGTCTAAAATGAACATGTGTATTTTGTGTTTTGTAATCTTTTTTACAAAATAATATCATTTAAAAGGCGTATGCACTTCTCTTGCGCTTCACGATGATCTTGAGAATCAAAAGTCTTTTGGTGATATTAGGTTGTTTAAAAGATTTCCTCCACACTTCAATTTGGGGTTTTTAAAATTGAACAAATCTTGCTAGTGTGAGTTAAGTATAGTGCGTGTGTTCTCTCTTTATTCACGCAAAAAAATATTGATCGAACTATGGATGTACTTGCTTGCTATTTTTCACCTTTAGAGGGGCCTTCCTAAGACCAATTAAAAGGTGACTCCAACTAGTTTTTCACTCAGGCTAGTATATAAAAGGATAAGACTAAACTATCAAGTCCTCATGGTATGTAGGCCTTAGCTGTACAATGTCTTTTAGAATGGGGTACTACCATAAAAAGTATAAGAGCCCCTAGTAGGATTGATTAAAGCCTTTAGTGTATTGTTGGATGCTTGTAAGGTACCATGCCTCGATCACGCTAACTAAGAACCAATTTTTATAGAGGCCAAAATCCTTACTATTTGTTGGTGCAAGAATGGTCATTTTGAAGTCGTCCCACATTTTTTCAGTTTTTAGTAGAGATGAGAAGCTCATCATGGGAGTTTCATGAGAACTGAAGCTTTGCTAACTCGAGAAGTGTGTACTGTGGAGGGGAGCTAGTGTGGTCAAGCTTCTAATCATCCACTAAGAATAGGCACAACTAGATTTATCCAAGTGGGAATTCAACAAATATTGTATCTTTCTATCCTAGGGTTGTGCATCATTTTGGGAATCAAAACAATTTGCTTGGATCTAAAACATTGGAAAAGAAACATTCAACAAAATCATCAAAATTTCAAACCCTTTAGGAAGAGCAAATACCTTTCAAAAAAATCCAAGTGCTATTGCTTTCCCTAGGGATTCCATCCTTAGAGGCTTCTAAGTATTTGGATTTACATCTCAATCTTCTCTTACTAAAGTCAACATTAGGGAACTATTTCCTTAATTTCCTTGATTTCCACATAATGGACTTTGTGGGATGAAAAGAAATTGCGACATTAGACATTTAATTTTAAAAACTAAGCAAGAAAAGTTTTTGTGGTAAAAAGAACTCATTAAGAAAAGATAAGAAACAATTGAATCCCACACACGTGTTTTCTCAAATGATTTGTTGAAAGATAAAAATTAAAAAACCAAAGTCCAAAGGTCTTCGTCTAAAAGCTCTCAAGAAATGTCAGTCCATGCTTTATGAAGTTAGGGAACGATTGGTCTATAACTTTTACAAACGTGCATCAAAAGACAATCCCAACTTGTACTCATTTTACTATTGCCAAAATCCAAGTCTGTTTCAAAGGTTTGAGTTTATCACATAGGAAGTATTGCATGTTCTTCAATACCAAGGTCTTGTAAGAAAAATTCTCTTTAGGTTCACTTAGGATCAAAATCAACACTTTCATCCATCCTCAAACATCAAATCAAAATCATCTCACAAACAACTCTTAGAAATCTTCAAAAAAATCCTCTATGCTAGACTTATTGCAAATCCTTTAAATCAAATCAAAATCATCTTGTTTGACTAGGTGTGTGTAGATGAATCCTTCTTCACACACTTAGTTAAATTATCAATCCTTGTGAACAAGTTTATCCCTTGATAACATCCAACATCTTGGTGTTTATGAGTTCATTATCCAAAATCCAAATCAAATCAAAATCAAATCCAAATCCAAATCAAATCCAAATCAAAATAAAAAAATCCAAATCAAATCAAACCAAATCAAATCCAAAAATAAAAAATCCAAAAGTCCCAAAGTCTAGTATCTCCTTCAAGATTTCTTAAGAGTTCAATCTTTCACATCATCCATCTTTCATTTATCTCATCATCACCCGTTGATCCTTATTATCCTAGATTTTCTTTTTTGTGCCTAAAGTTTAGATCAATCTAAGGAGTTAGAGGTTCACCTCCCACATTCCTGAAAATTGATCCTCATTTTATTGTTCAAACTAGATCTCAACACAATAAAAACATGGAAACCAACAAAGAAACATCTACTTCAAGTGACTTAAGTCAAACTTCTCCCGAAATCAATCCCATCGAATCTAGCAATCCTCCACTCAATCTTCCTCAACTTCCACAAAATCCTCAAGATGGAGGTTTCCAAGTGGAGGACATCACCAATAATGTCCTAGGGATGAATCAAGATGAAATTATAGAAATGGTCCAAAATCTTGAAACTCACAAAATTGTCAATTCCATGATGGGACTTAATCCTTCACAATACATGCTAGAAATTGCAAAAGAAGGGGCTAAAATCCCTTCTAATTTTGATGTAAGCACTATTGTGGAGAAACCTCTTGGGATTATGCCACCAGTCTCATTCACACCTTCCTTCCAAAGCATCATTCAATCCATCTCGCAACAAATATCATCTCATGCACTGATTCAACCCATGGTTACTAAGGGAAGTTCATTGCTTCATGCTCTTCAAACAAATTACCTTGTAAACAACCAAGACTTGGATGCAAACACCATCTTGGGTCAATTTTTCCCTCAAGATCTGAAACACCGATACATTCCACTTTTCTTTCATGACACCAACAATCCATCCACCTTCTCTGCAATGCCAAAATACTCCCTTAACACACAAGTCTCTCTTCCCATGACCTTACAAGAGCAAGGGAGACTATTTGGACAAGGGGGAATCTTTGATCCCTCATCATCATCACTTTCTCAAGGAAACACACCACCTATCTTCCCACCATTTCCCCCTCTACCATTGACATCCACACCAATTCTCAGTTTAGGGAAACCTCCTTTACCAATCCTCAATCAATCCAATCAAAGCAATCCTCCAATCATAAATCAAATCAGCATACAAAATCCTTTGATTATGCCACCGATATCACAACAATAGGTAACATCAATCCAAATGACACAGTCAATCACAACATCCCAAAATGTGGTCTCCTAAGGACCTACCATATCAACCGCACCATCAATCACACAAATCATCAATCCAACAACACCTCAAAAACCACCTCAAAAAACTCTCATCACAACATCTCATACCATTCTGAATCCTCCACCTCCACCACCAAGACCAAACATGGTGAACCAGTATAGGATCACATTGCAAGAAGCTCAACAAGCCTACCAAAAGTAACTTCAACAATTTCAAAATCAAAAATCCACACAAGTTGCTCAATAAGCTGCACAACAAGTGAAGGTACAAAAAGCCACACAAGCCACACAACAAGCCACCCAAGTACAAGCCCAAGTTCTATTACAACAACAACAAGCCGCCCAAGCTACACAAGCTACACAAGCTACACAAGCTGCATAGGCTGCCCAAGCTATACAAGCTGATCAACAATAAGCACAAGCACAAGAACAAGCAAAATACCAAGTAGCTCAACAACAAGCATAAAAACAAGCTTTGCAACAATACCAAGTGTAATAGGGAGCAACTCAATAATTAGCCCAACAACAAGCATTGTTGGCCTAACAACAACAAGCATTGTTGGCCCAACAACAACAAGCATTGTTGGAACAACAACAAATGTAAGCGTACCAAAAAGCATTGTTGGCACAACAAAACTTGAAACCACCTCCCACAAACATCACTCCAACAATTGTACCACCTCAAAACATTTTCATCCCACCATCCGATCTGCAAGATGACATGTTTGTACAAATCAAATTTCTTTCAAAACAAGTGCTAGACCTTTAATCAGGGAAGAAAACAAAAACACCAAAGAACTTGTGTCCTTATCCATTTGACATGAGCCTTGTAATGGTTCCATTCCCAAAGGGGTTCGAGATACCTAAATTTGACAAATATCATGGAACTGGTAACCTTGAAGATCACATCAAGGAATTCTAGGTACATTGTATGGAAGTTGCATACAACGAATCTTATCTAATGTGAATTTTCCCTTGAACTTTGGTGGGACCAACATTGGAATGGTTATCTCGTCTTCCCACTAGAATCAAAAAGTTCCAAGAAATTGTAGACCCATTCATACAAAACTATGCATTCAACATAGGCATGGACTTAAGTATAGAAGAACTATATGCTCTCAAAAAAGCTAAGGGGGAAACATTCACATCCTTCTTACAGTGATGGAAATCCAAGGCCAACAAGAGAAAATGGACCATGCCAGAAGAACAAAAAATCGACACTATCATCGTTAATCTTGAAGGAACTTCATCCTTCCATCTAAAAATGCAATGCATCACCACATACAATCAGTTGATGGCCAAGGTGCTCAACATTGAATGAGATCTTATCACACAAGGGGGGACACCCACTTATCAAGGTCAAGAGGTCACAACCCATGGTCATCCTGAGCCTTTTTATTATTGCAAAAGTCTGGAAGCAAAGTACTACAAAATCCCCAAGTCCCAAAGAATGATGATGGCCCTATGACTCCATATGTAGACCCATAAACCCTTGCCTCCAGTTCTGAGACAAAGACACCCACCATTCTTGACATCTCTGATATTAAAGTCATTGTCCAAGAAAATGGGTGTGGGGATTAAAAAATGAAGAAAATTTCCTTTGTAATAGGAGAGTTACCTATATCTCCTTGGTCTCATGGACAAACTCAACTAATTGACACTTCAGCCCAAACTTTTAGAGCAGACCCCTCCAAATTCAAATGTTGGGGGGACCTAAGTCGGGAAGTGGTAGACAAAAAGGACATGTCTAGTTTGATATATCAAGATGAAAGGCCCATGTCTGATCTTCCTATGGATGATAATAGGAAAGGACTGCAAATAATGCAAGGATAGGGCTACAATAAAAAAAGGAAACTCAGACAAAATGACAACAGTCTTCTAGAACCTATCATTCCTGAGAAGTGTATAAGGAATCTTGGCCTTGGGTGTACCCCTTTGAAAATGACCATTCTTGGCAAAGGTTCCCCAGTTAAAATAGTCAAAGCATCCCCCTCGGTTCTGGTATTGATCTCTTATCCTTTTGATGACCCCCTCACTAACTTACCCATGCTATTCAAGGATTCTTCCCTTCTCATGATTCTAGTACATTACCTTTTGAGTCAAACAACCAAACCCATGAGCTAAAGTTAGTCTATCCCCAACTCATCGATTATGACCAATGAGGACCACTGATTTTAGACATGTTAAAAAATGATGAGGCTCTTTTAGAATTCATGGGATTGTAGGATATGATACCATATGGAGATCACAAAGCTAGATTCAACATCAAGCTAGATACACATGCATATTATTTGGAAATGATTGAGTCCCTTAGTCACAAAAGTGAAAACTTAAGAATAATATCTAGCTCTTTGAGTGAAAACCACATTGTGGCACTCTCATACTAGAAAATAGTAAAAAAAAGGATGCATCCAATGGTGAAAAACTCTTTGAGGCACCAAAGGATGAGGGATTCAATCTTCCTCTTAATGCTATTCACCAGGAGAAGTCAATGGTCTTAGCAGAGAAGTACAATCCGATCAACTTAGGAACATAAGAAACACCACATATAACATTCTATGTAGAATCACTTCTGACAGAAGAACAATAACTCCTAGCTACTTTTCTAAGGGAAAGAAAGGTAAAATTTGCATGGACCTATGCTAACATGCCTGGTCTTGATCCAAAAGTTGTGGTGCACCATCTAGCTGTATATCTAGAGGCAAAGCCAGTGAGACAAAAATTGAGAAAGATGCATCCAAAGATAGCATTAATGGTTAAACTTGAACTACATAAGCTTCTTGATGTCGGCTTCATATGACCAATTGATTATCTAGAATGGGTTTCTGTAATGTCCCCATTTTTAGCTCTACACTTTCCAGTGATTGATAGCTTATTCCCGGTTTGTTGTCGGCTAGTCAGAGGCATAATTAGGGTTTTCGACTACTTGATAGTCCCTTTTGAAGATTCAGGGGTTTGCGTGTTGGAGTTTGGCTATTTGGTTTCTGGATTCCTTCAGGGTTTTCAGAGAACTTCACAGAGGTATGACATGCAACTGCGTCGAGTAACTTTTTCGGACTTACTATTTTTAGTAAGTTATGACGGCTATAGCTTAGAGTTGGGGATTTTGGATTTGTAGATTCTTTATGGGTTTTCAAAAAGCTTCACAATGGTGTCGCATGCACTTTGATCTGAGCAACTTTATGAATTTACTATTTTTAGTAAATTCTATTTTTAGCAGTGGTCCAGTCAGCATCAGCTCAGCAAACTTTCCTCTTCTAGCAGTTCAATTGGTAATATTGATTTTGGCTTTAAGGTGCTCATTTTGGAGAGATAAGTTATTTTAAATTAATAATGTTTCATTTTCATCTTATGACCCCTTGGTCTAGTGTTACAACTTTAAGTTGTTTTAAAAAGGGGGACTTTAAGGGTGGTCATCTCATGGGGAATTATTTTGATATTTCTAAAGTAAAAAATGCACAAGGAGAAAGGTATGCCAACTTTGTTGAGGAGATAAATTTTAAATAAAAGTCAAAATTAGCTTTGAAAGTGGGATGCCTATGCTTGGAGGGAAATTGAAGTCAAATTCAAATTGGAATTAGGGCACACTTTCTAGAAGTTTCTGGAGATTCCTTGTTGAGCTTATAAATGGAGATCTCTTCTCTTCATTTCAGTATCTTATGTCTTGAGTAAAGTTATGCTACCGGAATGGTATTTGGATTGCTTCGAGGAATGAATGCCTCCTAGCCTTGGCTCGACTTCTTGCTTGAAAGATAGCAACTAGTGGAGAGTTAGATTGTAGTTGAGTGAGATTTGTAGTGAGATTTTTCATTGTAGAAGTTGTTTTGCATTTGTAGTTCAGTTTCTTGCATTTTAATCAAAATTTGGAATTGCTGATTTTGTATTACAGATTGAAATTTATACTCATAAGTCTTTGGGTGAATTTATTTTGGTTATGGGTAGTTTACCCATGCATTTTCTAGCCTTGGGCACCCCTCTATGCCAAGTTGCAGATTTTTTAGAGGTGTCTTGGATTTTATCTTGTTGGTAGAACATTTCTTGAGGCTGTACCATTCTGTTTTTCCTGGCAAGTGTTTAGAAAAAAATACTTCAATTTGTCAGCTGTTTCTTTATCTAGTCTTCATTTTCATCATCCTAGCTTTCATTTGCATCAAGTCTCATGTCATTCTGGCAAGTATTGAGTGAGTTGTGAGCATTTTAGTGGATTCTAGGGTTGCTGGTTATGCATATTAAGTTGTTGTTATGTCATATCAGCTTGCGTAAAGTCTATCTTTTGAGTTGGGTTTGGGTTGAAAGTCTTTGTGATCATTGAGGAGACATTATACTATATTACCGCATGGTTAGACTTTTTTATTCTATGTATTTGGCAAGGGAATCTCTAATTATTGTAAGCTGAACAGTAGTACTATCAGCAATCTTACTTCTTCTCTGTTATTTCATTGTAATACCCGCTGGATAAGTGGAAGAGGCTGGCTTGCCGCCTATTTACTTTGATTTGCATTGTAATATCTTACATCTCCGCCCTATGGTAGCTCCATTCCCAATCCAGGTTTGAAAGCACATTTTGGGTGTGGAGTTTACTTTCAGCATAATAGAAGTTAGGGATCCTCTGACCATATGCTCGTCGTCATTCGGCGCATTCTTGGTTAGAGTTCTTTATTCAGCTTTGCTTTGAGATCCTCTAACCATATGCTCATCATCATTTGGAACATTCTTGGTTAGATTTGAATTCCGCATCATTTTAGTTTAAGTGCTAACCCTAATGGATGTGTGTTGCATTGTATCTGTTATTGAAAAAATTGAAAAAAATTGGTTCGGAATATTTCAGTGGTATCAGAGCCAAGATCCTGCCATCCTGTGCCCAACAAGGTTTAGTGACAGTCAAATGACAGAGAATTTAGTTTCTACATCAGAGATCAGAACAGAGTTCAGTTTAGTTTAGAAGTGGCAGTTAAACATGGCTAAGAAGGAAGAGATAAAGCTAGAACAAACACTTTTTACGGCTGGAAATAGACTTGACAAAGAATTTCAGTCAAGGGAAGATGAAGAGAATAATCTTCAAATATTGGAACAATGTTTGAGATAGGTGAAGCAGTCACCTTCTCATTTGATGCAGTTGGCAATGTCACCTACAGTAACCTTTTTAAAACAGCCCTATTGGTTGGGACATCCAGATGAAGAAACCAAGCTATTGATTTCTTCTTGCTTCATGGAGATGATGAGAATTACAGCTCCCCTAACACCCTATGATGATGAAACCATGAAAATCATTCTAAATATGATTGTGGAGAGTTTTCAAGACCTAGATGAAATGAGAAATAAATTGTTTCCAAGAAAAGCTACTATATTGAAGACATTTTCAGAAATTAGAGTTTTCCACCTTTTGATAGATTTAGAGATGGAAGTTCAAATCTATCGTTTCTTTAATTATCTCTTCTCTTCAACTTGGAGTGAGCAAGAAGAGGATGTTATTGCAGCTATGAAGAATATTCTCGTTCTCACCATTAACGAGGTTGATGCAATTCCGCCTAGTGTCCAATCCTTCCTCTTGGATGCATATGAACATGAAGAAGAGGATTCTCCTATTGCTGCTATGCTGATTAAGGAATTGTTTAATCATTGTGAGGAGAAACTGAAGCCACTTTCAGAGAAATTAGAGCAAGATGCAGGAAATATTAGTGGCCATGATGATAGAGATGTTTCCAATGAGTCCATACCCGATCATGTTGATGATTTGGTAAAGAGGGATTCTCTTCATGTTGCTGCCCCAACTTCTCAAGAAGTTCTACATGAAGAAATCAGCGTAATACTTCCTCATGGTGAAGATAATGACGGTGAAGTATTCAAAACAACAAGCAATGAAGATTTCTCATTCCATTATGAAGGTGACACTGGGTTTGAGTAGCAAACTGAGCCATTGGAGAGAAATGTTTTTGATGATATCAGCTTAAGTGATTTGGGACTTGACTTATTCAAAGAGTCATCACTACAAAGGGAACATGATAAGTTTTTCCCAGTTGATCATCCTAATCAACCCACTAGCATTTGGGATCTGGGTGTGTTGGCACCAAGGTATGAAAGAGAACCCTTGTGGGATGAATTTCCCTTTGATCCTGATGAAGAACAAAAATCAGATTGCATTGCAAACTATGAGGTAGCCATTGAAAAGGAAGTTGTCTTTGAAGAAGAAGAGTGTTCAATGAAGGTCCATAATGAACACTTTGAAGTGGTTGCAGCCACTAAAGAAGAAAATGTTTCTACAGAAGCTTTCCGAACAACGGATGATTATGACCCATTGAGCAAGTTGGATGTTGCTATAATGTTTGATCAAGGAGACAGTAATGAAGAAGAAGATAGAAGACCTTATGGCTCTTGAATATGGAAAGTTTGAAGGTGTTACTAAACACAAATCTGATTTTTCAATGCGTGAAGCTGATTGCAGGCAATGGATTGAAGAATTCATGGAGTATGATGCTATTTATGACAATGAGCATTCTCAACAAGTTGGTGGTGAAAGACAAGAATGTTGGAGTAGCTTTGAGGGCATCAAAGGCATGAAACTAAGTTCTGATTTTTAGTTGCAGCCTATCAACAGTTTACCATCTTTGCATACTCTTGAAAGGGAAGATCAAGTTAGAGAGACCTTTGAAGAGGAAGTGTGAGTTCTATCCCAATTTGATCGCACTCACAGTTTGATTGAAGAGCTCTACTGGAAGGCTCAGCTGGAAGAGAGACTAAGAGGAGTAAAAGATGAAGTTGCTCTTCCCAATTTGCAACTTATCAGAGATTCTTTGGAGACTTTGAAGTCCGAGTACATGCACTTGATTGAAGACTGAGATTGTGCCATTGAAGTTACAAAGAATAACATTTGTGCTTTTCAAGAAAAGGAGAGTATGGTTGATGAGCTCACTCTGGAGCTTGAATCAACAAGGGACATGTTGAAAGAAACTCGGCTGGCTCTAACAGAGGTTGAAGACCAGTTTGCTGACTTCAAAATTTTCAAGGAGCAAGAGGGTGCACAAAGAGCTGAAGAAATCAAGCAAGTGATTGGAGAGCTTGATTGTCTTCAAGAGGAGTTTGATCTTGAAAGCATCTCAAGAAAATTAGAAGTTGCATGTGCTGGTTTGGAGCAGCAAGATGAAAGGAATAACTTTCGAGTTTTTGACAATCCTCTCTTTGAAGAAGGTGATGAAGGAGATTATGGCAATCCTCTCTATGTGATGGAAGATGAAACAGAGAATGAGACTGAGTATGGTTTCTAGTGCTTGGATGCTTTGATCTCACTCCTTGTGGATGTGCCACATTTGCTAATTAGTAATGAATGCATAAGTGGGTTTGAGGATGAAGGTTCTACATGGGAGGTGACGAAGCAAGGTAATTTCAACATCTATGACATCAAGGTGTTGATGAGACAAGTCTTGGTAGCTGTTGGTAACTTCATTACAGCAGCAACGAGTGAAGATTTCAGTCCTACTACTCAAGAGGAATGGGAAAAAGGTGAACTAGACTTTGGTGGTTGCACTCTAGACAATCCATCCAATCATATTGATCAGTTTTGGGAGCTGAATTTGAAGTCACTATATGTTTCATACTCCCTTAATGTGGAAGCTTTCATGGTTAAGCTTCAAGGATTTACTAGATGGGACATCAGTTTCGTGAGAAGGCACTTGGGAATGTGTAGAGATTTCTTTTCAGTGTGTTGAAAATCACTTTCAGTTGGGTATCCATGCTTGGGATTAACAACTTTGGTTGTTAGAGTTTATTATTTATGGAAAAGACTTTTGGAGGGATAAGGATCAAATTTCCAGATTTGCTAATTTTGTTCCCTTCTTTTCCAGCTACTTGATGGTTCCGTTTGTTCATCAACAAATGGATTGGAGAGAAATTTTGAATATGGGTTGGAGAGATCAACGATCGGTAGTTATTGGAAGTGACTTTCAGCTCAGACAAGGGCAGATTTTGAGACACAAGCTTGCTGGTTGGAGGCAGGCCAACCACCTTACTTATGGAGTTACTTTCATTCAGGAGAGTTGGTTCCTCACTCCTGATCAAAGAAGTGGTAGTTTTCTGATGGAGATGGCTTTAGCTATTTTTCAGCCACTTTTGAGGTTTGTGATGCAAACTCTGATGGTTTATTTTCATTATTGGTTCATGACAACGAGCTACCCCATGCTTTGATTCTACATTTTGAGACTCTTGGGGTTGGAATTGTGAAAAACTTCTTCAGACTTCATAGTTGTGCCATGATAATTCAGTTTAGGCATAGGGAATTCATGTGGAGTCATAAGTTTGAATTTGTTGAGCTCTTGCAAAGGATTTCCTTCCTCTTTGCAAGAAGATTTGAAGATGTCACATTTACAATCATGGTTCTGTTTGTTACCATGTGGAGGTATGCTGAAGAGTTCGATTTTGGGTTGAGTAGACTATCTTTCCTTTTGCCTAGGATTGTGATAGACATTGGTATGGTTGATATGTTTGACTCAAAGCATTTTGGACATGAGACATTGCATGAAATTGATCTGTCCTTTAAGATTTCTTAGTTTGAGTATCATGGACGGTAACATTTTGGAGTTACAAGGGAGGTTGGTGCAACATTGGCGAGATGTCTTCACTGATGAGATCAAAGTGGTGCAGCATTGGCATGGTGGGTTTTCTCTGAGACAGACTTGGGACCCTGGGATCTTACTTGTTGGGGTATTGATCAGTTCTATATTCTCTAAAGTTTTGGTGGCATTGCTTGAGGACAAGCAATTTTGGGAAGGGCGGACTGTAATGTCCCCATTTTTAGCTCTACACTTTCCAGTGATTGATAGCTTATTCCCGGTTTGTTGTCAACTAGTCATAGGTAGAATTAGGGTTTTTGGCTACTTGATAGTCCCTTTTGAAGATTCAGGGGTATGCGTGTTGCAGTTCGGCTGTTTGGTTTCTAGATTCCTTCAGGGTTTTCAGAGAACTTCGAAGAGGTATGACATGCAATTGCGTTGAGCAACTTTTCTGGACTTACTATTTTTAGTAAGTTATGATGGCTACAGCTTGGAGTCGGGGATTTTGGATTTGCAGATTCTTTCTGGGTTTTCAGAAAGCTTCGCAATGGTGTCGCATGCACTTTGATCTGAGCAACTTTCTAAATTTACTATTTTTAGTAAATTCTATTTTTAGCAGTGGTCCAGTCAGCATCAGCTCAGCAAGCTTTCCTCTTCTGGCAATTCAGTTGGTAATATTGATTTTGGCTTTAAGGTGCTCATTTTGGAGAGATAAGTTATTTTAAATTAATAATGTTTCATTTTCATCTTATGACCCCTTGGTCTAGTGTTACAACTTTAAGTTGTTTTAAAAAGGGGGACTTTAAGGGTGGTCATCTCATGGGGAATTATTTTGATATTTCTAAAGTAAAAAATGCACAAGGAGAAAGGTACGCCAACTTTGTTGAGGAGATAAATTTTAAATAAAAGTCAAAATTAGCTTTGAAAGTGGGATGCCTATGCTTGGAGGGAAATTGAAGTCAAATTCAAATTGGAATTAGGGCGCACTTTCTAGAAGTTTCTGGAGATTCCTTGTTGAGCTTATAAATGGAGACCTCTTCTCTTCTCTTCATTTTAGTATATTATGTCTTGAGTAAAGTTATGCTGCCAGAATGGTATTTGGATTGCTTCGAGGAATGAATGCCTCCTAGCCTTGGCTCGACTTCTTGCTTGAAAGACAACAACTAGTGGAGAGTTAGATTGTAGTTGAGTGAGACTTGTAGTGAGATTTTGCATTGTAGAAGTTGTTTTGCATTTGTAGTTCAGTTTCTTGCATTTTAATCAAAATCTGGAGTTGTAGATTTTGTATTGCAGATTGAAGTTTATACTCATAAGTCTTTGGGTGAATTTATTTTGGTTCTGGGTAGTTTACCCATGCATTTGCTAGCCTTGGGCGCCCCTCTATGCCAAGTTGCATATTTTTTAGAGGTGTCTTGGATTTTATCTTGTTGGTAGAACATTTCTTGAGGTTGTACCATTCTATTTTTCCTGGCAAGTGTTTAGAAAAAAAAATACTTCAATTTGTCAGCTATTTCTTTGTCTAGTCTTCATTGTCATCATCCTAACTTTTGTTTGCATCAAGTCTCATGTCATTATGGCAGGTATTGAGTGAGTTGTGAGCATTTTAGTGGATTCTAGGGTTGCTGGTTATGCATATTAAGTTGTTGTTATGTCATATCAGCTTGCGTAAAGTCTATCTTTTGAGTTGGGTTTGGGTTGAAAGTCTTTGTGATCATTGAGGAGACATTATACTATATTGCAGCATGGTTATACTTTCTTATTCTATGTATTTGGCAAGTGAATCTCTAATTATTGTAAGCTGAACAGTAGTACTGTTAGCAATCTTACTTCTTCTCTGTTATTTCATTGTAATACCCGCTGGATAAGTGGAAGAGGCTAGCTTGCCGCCTATTTACTTTGATTTTCATTGTAATATCTTACATCTCCGCCCTATGGTAGCTCCATTCCCACTCTGGGTTTGAAAGCACATTCTGGGTGTGGAGTTTACTTTCAGCATAATAGAAGTTAGGGATCCTCTGACCATATGCTCGTCGTCATCTGACACATTCTTGGTTAGAGTTCTTTATTCAGCTTTGCTTTGAGATCCTCTGACCATATGCTTGTTGTCATCCAGCGCATTCTTGGTTAGAGTTGAATTCCACATCATTTTGGTTTAAGTGCTAACCCTAACGAATGTGTGTTGCATTGTATCTGTTATTGAAAAAATTGAAAAAAATTGGTTCAGAATATTTCAGTTTCAAATTTTGTACCTATTTCAAATCCCACTGGGGGCATCCACATCTTCACTGATTTTAGAGATTTGAACAAAGCATGTCCCAAGGATGATTTACCTCTCCCAAACATAGACATGATTGCGTATATAACAATAGAACATGAAATGCTATCAATAATTGATGGATTCTTAGGGTACCATTAGATCATGATAGCAAAAGAGGACCAAGAAAAGACAACTTTCACTTGTCCATGGGGGACCTATCGCTGGAACATGATGCCATTTGGGTTGAAGAACATAGGAGTGACCTATCAAAGAGCCATGACACTAATCTTCCATGATATGATTCACAAAATTGTGGAAGATTATGTGGATGACATATTGGCCAAATCAAAGAAATGTCAGGATCACATACCAGCTCTAAGCTCCATCTTCGACAGATTAGAAGAGTACAAGGTCAGACTCAATCCAAAAAAGTGTCTTCAGGGTACAATCGAGAAAGTTACTAGGATACATTGTATCTATGAGAGGAATCGAGATAGATGCCACTAAAGTCAAAGGAATTCTCGAGATGGAGGCACCAATAACTTTGAAGCAGTTAAGGTGTTTGCAAGGAAGACTCCAATCCATCCATTGATTTTTAGCACAATTAGTAGATAAGGCAATCCCATATTCTCATCTACTCCACAAGGGGGTAGCATACAAATGGGATGAGAAATGCGATTAGGCATTTAACAAAATCAAGGAGTACTTACTCACACCACTAGTTCTCATGCCACCTATTCTAGGCAAGCCATTGATCCTATATATATCAACAATAGGAGCAGCCCTTGTCACTCTCTTAGCACAACATGATGAAAATGGGAAAGAGGGAGATATTTAATACATTATTAGAACCATGGTGGGACACAAGCTGAATTACAAATCCATTGAGAAGGCTTACTTAGTAGTCATGTTTGTTGCACAAAAGTTCAAACACTATATGCTAGCACATCAGATAAAACTCATTGCCAAGATAGATCCTCTCAAGTATCTGCTTTCTAAAGCAATGCTCACAGGGAGAATAGCTAAATGGGTTATGATCTTAACAAAATAGGAGATTGAGTATGTAGAATGGAAGGCCATGAAAGGACAAGTAATTGTAGATCAGCTAGCAGAGGCACCAATGTATTCAGAAAACCCACTTGTATCAGAGTTCCCTAATGAGTCAATCTTTAACCTAAGCATGGAAAATCACTAGAAAATGTATTTTGATGGATCCTACACACAACATGGGTCAGGAGCTAGAGTTTTCTTCATTACACCACAAGGGGATAACATACCCAAATCATATAAGCTATATTTTCTTTGCATAAATAACATTGTAGAATATGAGGCTCTTGTCATAGGGCTCAGGATAGCAGTACAATGGCAGATTATGACACTCAAAGTCTATGGGGACTCACAACTTATCATCAACCAAATAAATGATGAATATCAAATGAAAGATGAGAAGTTGACCCCATATAAGAAATTGGTGGAAAGCCTCAAAGAGTTCTTCATTGACATCACGTTTGAACAAATACTAAGAGAAAATAACAGAGTAGTAGATGCTATGGTAACAATTGGATCACTCCTAGATATTCCACGCAATGTCCCAAAGCAAGAATTCCTTGTAGAGAAGCTTCTCATACAAGTATTTGAGGTACTAGATTCTGAATTCATGTGTGAAATCATTGGTCCTAGTGATCCCTAGTATCATGATATATACACTTACTTGAGAATAGGAGTCCTCCCCACGGTATCACCCCGAACCTTAAAAGAACATTTGTCAAGAAGTCATCCTGATTTTTCATCTTAGGAGACAACCTATACGTTAGGAGTATTGAAGGAACCCTTTTATGATGCCTTAACACTGAGGAGGCTTTGACTTCTTTAACCAAGGTACACAATGGCATCTGTGGGTCACATTTGAGTGGTATGAACTTGGCTAAGAAACTACTAAGGACTGGGTACTATTGTCTTACAATGGAGAAGGAAGCTCATGATTATGTCTAAAGGTGTTTGTAGTGTCAACAACATGGGGATCTCATCCATGCACAAGCTCGGGAGCTCCACTCAATCATTACACTTTGGCCCTTTTCACAGTGGGGGCTCGATGTCATTGGTAAAATCACACTCACCTCATCCAGTGGACACAAATTCATTATCACCACCATTGAGTACTTCACAAAGTGGGTAGAGGCCATTCCCATGACCTATATCACAGGAAAGTAGATTTCCAAGTTCATCCTAAACTACCTAATTTTCTGCTATGATGTCTCTCAAGCCATTATCTTAGATAATGAGACACCTTTCAAAAATTAGGATGTTCAAGACCTATGCCAAAAGTTCAATATCCAACATCACTTTTTTACTCCATACTACCCCCAAGGAAATGACCAAGTTGAGGCTACCAATGAGACCATCTTAAAAATCCTAAAGAAAATAGTCAATGGCACTGGTCGTGACTGACACTTGTAGCTGAATCCTACCTTATGGGCCTACCAAACAAGTATCCATACACCTATAAGTGCAACCCCATTCTTTCTGGTCTACGGGTCAGAATCCATCCTCCCCATTGAGATCGAGCTCCCATGCTTGAGGATATCATTGAAGAATCTCATTATAGGTGAAGAATGTTGGGTATCATGATTGAACAAGCTGGAATAATTGGATGAGTGGCACATAGATGCCTTGAATCACCTACAAGTCTATCAAAACCATCTCAAAAGAAGCTACAGCAAAAAGATAAGGAGTTGGACCTTTCAAGTTGGAGAGCTCATCTTGAAGGAGAATAAAAAAATGTACCAAATCCAGACAACAAGGGAAAGTTTGAACCCAATTGGTTGGGGCCCTTCATCATCACAGTGAGCTACAAATTAGGAGCATATCAGCTATCAATAGCCGAAGGAGAACCTTTGTAGGAGCCTATGAATAGCTCTCATCTCAAAAATTTTTATGCCTAAAACTCACAAGGTGTAAATCCAAAAATCTAAAAAAGTGAAAAAATACAAAAATCCAAAAAAATTTAGAAAAAGGATTGAAAACAGTAAAGAGAAAAATCATCCTCTAGTGAAAACCACTTCGGTGGTGCTTTGGGCAAGTACCTTGGTGAAAACCTGGCAAATAGGTGCCTTGTGTAAATAAGCGCTCTCCCTCCACTATGATCTCCACGACTTATTCTGCATCATCCATCTATCACACTTCCATATCTCCATCTATCACCCATCCATGTCCACATCATAGCTTGATCCTATGTTTGTATCATGATCCCTCCTAGAACTAATCAACCCATTCCCAAGGTCAGTTTGTCCTTCCTGTATCGAAGTAGTCTATTGTATTGCATCACACTTGGGGCATGTTTTTATACTTATATCAAATCAGATTCATGTATATTCTTGAAATCTTCCTTAAAATAAAAAAAAATCCAAAAACATTTAGAAAATCAAAAAATCCAAAAACATTCATAAAATCAGAAAACACAAAAAAATTCAAAACATATCAAAATCCAAAACAAGTCAAAAAGTCAAAAATAGATTCTTCTTGTTGAACTACGAGTCTTTGAGCTTTGAACATAGGCAAGGTTGATATTTGATTATCCCCCGAGGCACTTAGGTTAGTCCTTTAGGGGTATGCCATAGTAAACTAGCAATCCATCTGTTCATATCTCATCAATAAACGAGTCTGTGTCAGTCAAACTACGTGGTCTCTACATGTATAACGTAGACAAGGCTAATCTTTGATCAGCTGTCAAGGCCCCTAGAATAGGTCTTTAGGTTAGTCTCTTGGGAAAAAGTCTCAAAAAACACAAAACATTAGAAAATTTGAAAATCAAAACATTTGTAAAACATCTTGAAAATACCAAAAACAACATCAAAACATTTCAAAAGATCAAAAACATCCAAATATTTGAAAAAAATCCATCCGTCCCATCTCACTTTCACCTGCAATAAACATCCACTCATAATAACTCATTGTCATCCTCAACCTTTAGTGAAACAATTAGAAACAAGTCTAGTAGGTTCAAAAGTGAAAACTTAAATGTCAAAGGTATCAAGTCTAGGTCAATAGGTAAACAAGTTGGTTGACTCTTGATATAAATAGCCCATCATCCATTCAATTCCAAATCATTTGATAACATCATGTCCTAGGATGTATCCTTCCTACAATGGATATCAACATCAAGCATCACCGTATTTTAGTCTTGGCTAACAGTATGAAGAACATTAGCTTGTTTGTTTACTTGATCTTTGTCTTATTGATTTATCTTATTGCACTCATTCCAATGACCTCTCAATGATGTCTAAATGAAAGGATTTAGAGATAAAGGTATGGGGCAACGATCATTATCTTTTGTCTACTGTGCTTGTTGGATATTCTTGTAATATAACCTTGGTTGTGCGTGCTTTGTTTGGTTTGCAGGGAGGATGTTTTAGGTGTCTTGTTGACCACATAGGAAGGATTTCCTTTTTATGTTTTAGTCCAAGATGTTTGAAATAGTTAAACTACATTTTAAATGAGGTTCCATATGTTATGTGTGAACAAGAGTACTCATATCTCGTTGTCTAGTCAAAGTCCATCACACTAGGTGCAATGCCATCCTAGTTCTTTATACCTTGATGCATCGTGCCTATGTGTGTTATAAAAAATAAGGTAAGTAAGCCCTTTTAAAATCCCAATTCCTGATAAGCAATCCATTATCATCATCATCATCATCATCATCATCTCTAATAAAGTCTCATAGATCATGGACTTGTTGGATCCTCTTTTTTCATCATCATTTCTTCTTTCTTCTCTCCGCGCTAACATGGTACCATGATAGTTAATCAAAACATCACCAATGCATTCATCCTACATCCACAACCTGTCAACATGCTACATATCATGCATATCACATATAATAGGAAAAAATGATCATCTCACATGCATTGCATTTCTATCATTTGCATCATAATATAGATTGGTTATTCTAAGCATCTCATAAACCATACATTTGCATCCATTTCATAATCATATAATCATCATCATATCATCCATACATGCATCATCATATCATAAATGAAAAAGATACTGAGAAAGAAAAAGAGCATGTCATAATATCCCATACATCTCATAATCATAACATATAAACATAATCCATTAGAGGCATAATATAGATCTGTTAGTCTATGCATAGTAAAATTATTTGCATATTATAAACATTTTCATCCATACATCCTATATCAATGGGAATTTTCCTAAGGTTAGTAGGATTAGATCATTTAAACCTAAAACCCAAAGAAAGTAATGAAGTACAAAGGAAAATAAATGAAAAACACAAAATGGAACAAGCTCACCAAGTGTCTTCAATCTCCATGGCTGATCTCCATTACACCTTCTAACTTGCTGGAAAGATGTGTTTCCCTCATATTCAATGTACGCGCAATTTAATGAAAAAGAAAATGACAAAGTCCTATGCAAGATTTTGAAGGATTTAAAATGACTATGATGCTATCATGCAAATGATAAACATTGAACTAATGTCTAAACTATGCAAAAATAAGCCTATGACAAGAATGTAATATTGCCTAAGATTCAACAATTATGCCAAAATGAAATATCAAGAAATTGTCAGTTTGTAAGTCCAAAATAATGAGAAAAAATGAAATTTTATAGAAAATGCAATTTTGGACAGACGAATGAGATTAGAAGCTGACGGAAGCCTAAAATCAGAGGTCAAGATTGCACGTGACAACCCCTAATTAGGGTTAAGGAAAAATTATTAAATGAGTGGTGAAGATGCCATTTGAGAAAATCAAATTGGCGGTCAAGAATAAATGTGATAATTAGCCAAAAAGATAAAGATTTTCGAAAATCAAGAAGATAAAGACTGCTTGATTTGTAAGATTTGAAAAATCAAGAGGATAAAGGTTGAACTGAAAAGTAGATTTGGAAAATCAAGAATTTGCTCAATTACTTGATTTTTGGAAGAAGATTATCTTTTTTGAATTAAATTAATTCAAAATATGGATTTTGTGTGACAGTAAATAATCAATTTTTAGATTATTTACTAAAATGAAGTGACAGTTAATAATGTGAGATCATTTTAAATAAATTTATTTAAAATGAGGGAAATGTTAAATTAGGCAATTAAATAATTAAACATAATTATTTAATTTAGAGGATTATGACTGATAATTAAATAAATAAATAAATTCATTTAATTATGAGAATTAGTGACATATTAAATAAATAAATAAAATTCATTTATTTAATAATCAAGAAGACATAAATGAATAAAGGTAATTAAATAAATTTTATTTTTAAAGAAATTTATTTAATTGTAAGAATAGACCCTTAGTGACGTATTGAATAAATAAATAAAATTTATTTATTTAATAATCATGAAGAATACAAGAGACATGAATTAATTTAATATTAATGAATTATTTAATTAATAGTGGAAAGTGGACCAAGGACATAATTAAATGTCATAATTATGCTAGGACGAAAGTGGTAAAATAGAGCTTGTAGGCCTAGGTCATTTTTAAGTGTCTATACATCCATAGTCCATGCATCATCATCATAAAAATGCATAGAAATAATACAAAAACAAATGCATCCATAACATCCATAAACATTTGCATAATCATACATTACATCATATAGAATCACATCACATATATAATAGCAAATAAATCCATCCATAATGCATAAATAAACTAAACACATCACATAATAGATCGATCATATCATATGTATATCAAAAAAATATAACTATCATGGTACAAATTAGGATCATGTGTATGTGTATCAATCAGTGTACAAATGCCCACGGGGCTATAAAAAATGGAGCCTGTGGATCTCAAAAGGAATCGAATAATGCTGATGAAAACCATATGTGGTAGCTAGCCCTGTGGCTACTCCCCTCACTCACCTGTCTCTCAGCATGATCATCTGGCGGTATCATCCTTGTTTGTCAAGAATACTCTGGTACCTAAGCTGTCGCAGGTATAGTCTGCCAATAATGGAGCCTATAGTACTTTGCCTCTCGTACAACCTTTTGGTACATCTGCGCAGGAATTATCCTACCCTATGATGAAGCATCCATGCTCTCTAGCTGCTACCTCCTGCTGACCTCCTAGGCCAGCTACAACTCTATCACCTACCTCTATTGTGCTCCTAATCTCTCTCTGTAGTTAGAGCCTAGACTTGCTACCTAGCTTGGTCCTGCTCTACTATAACCACCTGTATCTAAGCTTGTATCCCCTGTATCTACCCCTATAGCTATTGTATCTAGGCATTTTGAGGATCTGGTTATGGTGGTTAAGGTGGCTGTGGAGGCTGTTGATCCTTGTGTTGGTGGGCATCCCTCTGATCTCTATGATCTCTCTAATCTCGCTATTGATCTAGCTGGCGGGGAGGTGGTCCTCCTCCTCCTCTAGGTGCTCCTGGAACCTGTCCTAGTTGCCCCCTCCTCATTGTCCTACCTCAGGGTCTCCTCTGAGGAAGTATTGTCCTTGCAACTGTAAGTCAAAATGGAGGCCTAAACCAGTCATCATAGGCACGTGTAGTGCCTGGATCTACCTGTCCCTGTACGTAGGCCCATGGCTTAGCTACCAGTTGCCTGAATGAGTCGACTGCATTGGACATGGGATTGTCTAGCCCCAGGTGGTCTCTCTCAATGTCTTTGCAAAAATAGCCATGTACTGGTCATCAAATCTATCTTGGAAATCTATGAACTGTCTGGTCACTCAGTTTGGAAAGTAGTGCTCAATCATGGTGTGCTCGCGTCCCTACATAAGTCAGTCCTAGTGAGTGTAGAACAATTTTTGCACATCATCGTGCCAAGTAGGCATATGTAACCATGGACTCCAAGTAAACACTATCATCTCATCGATAATTATACGCCAGTGAGGTAGGCCTAGCCATCCTGTATGTCTAAAGGTGATGCCACCCTTGTACCTCCAAACTGTTGGGTCATCAGGCTCAACATTGAACACCATAACCATCGGTCAAAACACAACAATGTGCTCCCAGGTCCAAATATGTAATAATGCGATGCCAGTGCCAATCGCTTGACTGTCATAGTAGGCGAATTCATGCAAATCATGATATAATGAGGCCAACATCACTGGTCCCCAAGAAAATAGTGTCCTCTCCTAAAGCATCCGCTCCTAGGCCAGTCCCCATCCCATGTTGAAATATCTGCCATGTCGGTCTGGAGCCACTAGTCCGCAAATGATCGCCACCATGATCAACCTAAAAATCAGCATCTGATGTCTGTAGTAGTCTAGGTTAAGTTGGCCCTCAAAAAGTGTGAGCTCCTCAACCTCCAGAATCTCAAAGCATGCATTGCTGCCAACGTTGGTATCATAAATAACTCACTCACCATGGATCAACAATTGTAAAATGCACCAGACATCCTCCAGTGTAACAATGACCTTGCCAATGGGAAGGTGAAAGGATGAGGTCTTGCTATGCCACCTCTCGGCTAGCGCTATCATCATCGCCAAGTGATTCCAGACGGTGAGCGCATAAGCAATGTACTAGAGGTCGATCTCACCTAGGTGCTCCTATCATAACATGTGTAAGCCACTCAATTTTCTCAACATCGAGGGTCAATGCTTATGTGAAAGCATAGGCTCTCTGTCCTCCTGCACTTAGGAAGCCACAACGTCAAAATTTGTAAAAAAATCTGACCTCATTTGGAGTTTTCAACACAAGAACAATGATTGCGTCGCTATTTGCAATGGCGTCACCCTTTGGAAACTTCAAATAGTGACGCTTGACCCTTTCAAAATGCAAACTAGGCTGTGGCGCCGATATTTGCACACGTGGGCCCTTTTGGCTTGAAAACTCTAAACCTTAACTGAGTCACGACGTCGCCATTCACAATGGCATCACCATTTGTAGTTTGCAATCCTAAACTAGAATTGCGGCATAGTGCCACAATGAATAGTAGTGACACAATTTGACCCTTGGTGTCACCGATTTTGTAGTTTTAGTGTCGCTATATAGGGATGTTGGACTTTTTGACCTTTCAAAATGTAATAAATGTGCTAAAAATTTGAAACTAAAGGTTAGGTTAGGATCACATACCATTGGTCCTGCACCTAGAGGTCTTTGGTACACTCGAACTCGCTTAGAAATGTGTCGGGGAAGCACTCTTTGCACCATTCTGCAGGAGGGTCAAAGCTCAAAACGAAGGAATTCTCAAAGTGTGAATGCAAAAATGAATGGAAAGTGACCCTTCCAAGGCTATTTAAGCATGAAAGTTAGGGGTTTTTGCCCCTTTTCAGCTGTCAAACTAGGGTTTTGCACTCCCGACCCCATTTTTTCCCAACCAAAGCTCATTTCAAGTCTTTTTCTTGTGTTCTAACATATTTTCAGCATCTTCAAGCCTTTCTGGACCCGTCAGGCAGCTTGTCTTCTTTTTTCAAGAAATCACCCAAAAATCCAAATTTTCGTCCGATCTCTCGAGGGGGCAGTATACCAGTGTAATTCTTCTCGCTGGGGCAACAGTGGGGCATTCGAAAAAATTAGAAATTTTTCAAATTTTGATCTCGAAAAAATTATTCTTTGAACCAATGCAAGTACATTGCTTCAAAGAGGGGAAAAATGTAGACGCTCAAATTATCCTGATTGATATCGTGCACTCGATCCTGATTCACTAACATCAATTCTTCCTGAATCGCTTCTTTACTAACCAATTAATTGAATAATCCTTATTTAATTAATTCATCAAGATTCATTCTTTAATTAAATAAATCAGCTTTATTTAATTAAATCATAATTCCTCTTTGGTTAAATAAATCAATTTTATCTAATCAAATCCTAGTGTTCCTCTTTTGATTAAATACATCATTTTATTTAATTAAATCCTAAAGTCATATCCTTTAAATTGAATAAATTAACCTTTATTTGATTTAAATCTAATGTTCTTCATTTAATTGAGTAAATTAAATTACTAATGTTCCTTATTCCTCCCATTTGATTTAAATAAATCTAAAAATCTAAATCAAAGGTCATATCAACTAATTCTATCTAAAGTTAATTAAATCCTAATTAACTCTAACACTAATCTTCAAATCCTCTAGATTTTGCAACTTGCACACATAAATCAATTTATTTGATTTATTATTTCATCTATTTCCATTCAAAAATGTCATCTCTTTGGAATATTCCTTGAATTCAAAATCTCCCGCCCAAAAGGACTTGTCTTCCAACAAGGCATTTAAGTCTCTTACATGTCTTTTTTCTTGAGCGAAGTGGCATTAACTCATCTTTTAACTCTTCCTGCACAAGCCATCTTTTTGAATTTAAAATTCCACCTAATTGTATTAATTTGCACATTGATCAAAATGTGCTCCACCTCTCTTCAATAGCATGCTGAGAAGTGGCACAATGCCATTGGTTCATGTTTAGTCCCATATTCTTCATATTTCTCACTTCTCCATCCCTCTTTCCTATAAATGGAGGGATTCTCTATGATTTTTGATCTAAAACTTTATGCAAGATTACTATCTATAGATTTGAAGCAAAGTTCATCCATTTTCATCCAAGTTTTCATAGTTTTCATCAATCTTAGCAAGGTTATCAACAATTTTCATCAAGTAGCACACAATCTTCATCAAGATCATCAAGGAATTGAGAAAGGGCTACTTTCCACATCAAAGTAGCACCAATTCCCCCATGGGATTCTAGTTTGAATGTTTTGAATAAGATTTCAATAAGCTTTCATTTGATATTCTATCTTTGTTTTCTTGTTCATTGCATTTGAATGAACTGCATGGGGAATGCTTGTCTTAGATTTTTTTATTGACTAACATTGGATTGTTTGATCATGTTGAAACAGTTCTAGACCAACCATTCACAATAAATATATACATATATATATATATATATATATATATATATCATAATCTCATCAGCATATATATAAGATTATAGGAAATATAATTATAATAAGAACAATATATAGGATGCATGCATATATATATGGGTAAGTGCATGGATCTGTGACATAATTTTGGCTCTTAAGATGCCACTTTTTTTTCTTTCTGAAATCAGTAAAATCTAATTTGCATGAGAAAATGAAGATAGTTACGCTCAAAACTTTTAGATGCAGCAAGAACAAAAGTTGAATTGCTTCGAGTCTAGTTTATAAGCTACTATGTTTTTTTGAAATTAATGAAGATTAAGGGTCTCAAAAAAAGGGGGCCCAAAACAGGTCCTTATTTTATAAAAAAAATAGCATAGCGCCTGAGGGCTCCCCCCTTTTTGATTAACTTTTTTTTTAAAATTTCAAAAATCCCAATCGTGAGAAATTAGCTAACACCATGTAGTTTATCCTCATTCTTTCAGATAATTTTTTTAATGAATATATAATATTTTATGAATTTTGAAAGTGGACACATTGTGAAAAGCTAAAATTTGAGCGTGCTCCCCCCCTAAATTTTTTAAAAACTAATCAAAAATTGATTTTTCTTTTCATCATGTGTAAAATGGAGTCTAGTTTAAAAAAATGTAATTTGTTTCACGTTTTGATGAACGAGTAAAAATCTATCCTAAAACTAGCACATGTTGGTTTTTGACCAAAAACAGAGGCATTTACAATAGAAGCCATGGATCAAAACCTTAACTAAATAAAAATGAAAAAAGAATTATATATTTAGATAGCTAAGAGAGAGGTTAACGTTGTCATTATTTTTTATAAACTTTTATTGAAAGACGTACAAATGAGATGAGGAGCACAGACGAAAATATGAGAAAATTTGGAAAATCCCGTCAATTAACATGTCCAAAGTAGGTCATTTGGTGAGCACCAAATTTGGCTCTCACCAGATGGCACATCACATTTGGCGAGTGCCAAATTTGGCGTGCGCCAAATGTGATGTGTCATTTGGTGAGCACCAAATTTGGTGCTCGCCAAATGATTTGCTTTGAACAAAACTTGAATTTCCCCTCTCTTTGGTAGACAACTTTGATAATGCTTAGAGTGCACAGTTTATGATCATAGATGGATAGTTGAGGTTTTACCTTTCATACACTCTCTAACTCGTTACCCTAACTGGATAACTCTTTATCCCTCTGAAGTCTCTCTCTCTCTCTCTCAGGTGTCACTCCCTCCCACGCGATCTAGACTACTCTCTCTCAATCCAATCTCCTCTCTCAAGTCTCTTTCCCTCCTAACTAGGTACCTAAATAAATCTATCTCACTCCAACCCCCTTTCTCACTCTCCCTCTCTCTCTCTCCCCCTTTGGTATTTTTGTCTCTCTCACTCCATCTCCCTCTCTTAGGTTGTTATCTTTCTCTCTATATCTCTCTCTCAAGTCTCTCCCTCCTACCCCCTCTCCCTCTCTTAGG
>VDFB02387077.1:83043-135148 GCA_007258455.2 Sequoia sempervirens
GATGGTTAAGGATAGAGGGTAGAGGGTTTAGGGGTTTAGGGTTTAGGGTTTAGGGTTTATGGTTTAAGGGTTTAGGGTTCAAGGTTTACAGTTTAAGGGTAGAGGGTAGAGGGTTTAGGGTTTTAGGGCTTAAGGGTTTAGTAGTAGAGGGTTGAGGGTAGAGGGTTTAGGGTTTAAGGGTTGAGGGATGAGGGTAGAGGGTAGAGGGTATAGGGTAGAGGGTATAGGGTGCAGAGGTTTATGGGTTTATGGTTTAGGGTTCAGATAAAATCAGGGTCAAAATAAAACTCGAATTCAGAGATTAAAATAAAAGTCCGAAATAAAAGTCGAAATGGAAATCATCCAAAATTCAGGTAAATCTCAGGATTCAAATGAAGTTAAAATAAAGAGATTAAAATAAAAATGTCAAAATCGCATCAAAAATCTCAGGATAAAGAAAAAGAAAGGGATAAAGTTCGAATTCGAATTCAGGATTCAGGATTCAAAATCGAAAAGTCTCAAATCAAAAAGAAAAACAAAAGAAATCCTAAAAAAAGTCAAAATTCTAGTCAAAATAAAGAATAAAGGTCAAATAAAAGTCAGGTGAAACAAAGGATTCAGACATCGAATTAAAGAAATGAGAGTCTCGGGATTAAAGAAAAGTTAAAGGTCAGGTCCGGGAGATTAAGGGTTGAGGGTTGAGGGTTGAGGGTAGAGGGTAGAGAGAGGACGAGAGGGTTGATGGTTTTAGGGTTGAGGGTAGGGTTAAATTAAGAGAGTAGATAGTTTAAGGGTTAAGGGTTTAAGGTTGAGGGTATAGGTAGAGGGTTGAGGATAGACGGTTTAGGGTTGAGGGTAGAGGGTTTAGGGTTGAGAGAGAGAGGAGGGTTGAAGGTTTTAGGGTTTAGGGTTTATAGTTTAAGGGTTTTAGGGTTTATGGTTTAGGGTTTAATGGTATAGGGTGTAGGGTTGAGAGAGAGAGAGGTTGATGGTTTTAGGGTTTACAATTTACAATTTAAGGGTTGAGGGTAGAGGGTTTAAAGTTTAGGGTTTAAGGGTTTTAGGGTAGAGGGTAGAGGGTAGAGGGTAGAGGGTAGAGGGTTGAGGGTTGAGAGAGAGAGAGGGTTGAGGGTTTTAGGGTTAAGGGTTTAAGGGTTTATGGTTTACAGTTTAAGGGTAGAGGGTAGACAATCTATTTCACTCCATCCCCTCTCCCATTGTGAGGTCTTTCCCCCCACCCTAAATGGATAACTCTCTATCCCTCTCAAGTCTCTATCGCTTTCAGGTCTCAGTCCCTACAACACTACTAGGACTAATCTCTCTCACTTATATCCCCTCTTCCTCTATCTCAAGTCTCACTTCCTTTCTATTAATATTGTGAAAGCATTTCAAAGCACCAAATGTGTTTTTTACCTTGAAATGGTAAAATAGGGGTTGACCCCATGATTTAGGCCCACATGCTTCTACTTTTTTCTATTTCAGTGCTTTATCCAATAGAGAAATTCCTTTTTTATGCAGTTGACTCCCCGTTGTACCAATCTATCCTTGATCCATCACCTTTTTTCCACCAATTTGCATGCTAGACAATGTAGATGAAGACATTTTGAAGTTTCTACATCATTTTACTTTATCTCAGGTAATATATTCATTTTGGTAATATTGAAATGTTTATATTTAGTATTTTTTTTTTATTTTTAACAATAGTCTAAATTCTTTTAATGATTTTATTAATCATAACAATTGGACATAGAATTCAACATTGAATTAGATGGGAGTTGCATAAAAAAGTTTCATTTTTATGACTTTGAAGAAAAAAATGAAAACCATGACATAATTTAGATGAATTCATGTTTAAAATTATATAAATGACATCAACTTAACACAAATTTTCTTATGAATTCTATTTGCATTGCTTATAGTAGTCCATTTCCAACATGCTTAGATAAACGAATTCAACTTAAAACACATTTTTTTGTTTTGTTTTGACAATTTATAAACCATTCATTTGATGATTTTATTAATGTTCATTGTTACACATAGAATTGAACATTAAATTAATTATTACTGATGGTTGTGGGAAAACTTTTATTTTCAACTAATTTGGAAAACCTAATAGCTTTCATCAATGTTAATGTGCAAGTTTAATTTGGAAAACCTAAGAGCTTTACAAAGGGGCCCTATTGGAAAATCATCCTCAATCCCAAAAATCAATGGGGAAGAAACAACCAGTCAACAAAACTCACCTATTCTTCCTTGTAGGTTTTCAATAGAGGTTTGTTGACCTCAAAAAACCATTAGGTTTCTTTGGGACAACTTTGCTAAAACAAATCACCTACATTGTTGTAGACCACAAATTAGGTCACTTTTGCAAAGGGTCCCTATCGAAAACTCCTCCTCAATCCCAAAAATGAAATGGGGCAGCAACAACCAGTCAAAGAAACCTACAATTTCACCATTTATTTGCAGTGACACACTTTCAAAGACATCTAGACAAGAAACCCTCATTTTAGGCAATTTACATGGGGGTTTATTGAAAAACTATATCCAAGACCTTGTATAGCCCAACCACCACTTAAAACACTCTTAATTATGTCTGCATATGCTTATAAGTTCATTCACCAGTCTCTATCATGAATATTTCACCAAACCCTAGTTCAAAACATCCATTTTAAATTAAAATTTGCACAAAAACCTTTGGGATAGCAACACAAAAAGCCTTAAAACATCTTCCCTACTCTAATGAACCATGTACACACCTAAATCATGCCCTATTGGGCCATTCCACCAAGTTACAGAATAAAATAGTGGGTGGAATGGCTTAAAATGTCATTTTCATACACTCAAAACCCTTAAAACATGGTATGCAGACCGACCCTCTGTAATTTGTCTCTAAAATGCACAAAAATAATTAAAATCAATCAAAAGCAAGTCTAAAAGTTGTTAGGCCTACTTCCCACAATATTCACTTCATGAAAGATCAAAAATTTCTGGTACGTAACCATATAGATCAAAGAGACTTCAATTTTTTTGGAAAATACACAAAAATAGGGGGTGTTTCAATTACTTCTCTTCTCAAAATTACATGCCAACCTCTCCTTGAATTTTTTTTTCTAAATACCATTTTACACTCCTTGAAAACTTTTGTCTAAATTGACAACTTTTTGACATGATTTGCAACTTTTACATTTGTTGCCCAAAAATGACTCAAATAACCACAAAATGCAATGTAATCAGTGGTATGGATATGTTTGAAAAAATGAATTACAAGTTCTTTTCTTGTGGTATGGAGGTAGATTTATGTATGAAAAATGTTGTAGCATATAAACATGTTTGATAATTCCAAACTGTATGTGCATAAAATTGGTCATGTCTAATTAATCCTGACATTTTCTCTAAAGTCTTCTAATATGTAATTAAATTTAATTAATTTAATTATATTGTTCATTCATTTTATTCTCCCACCATAATTGAATAAATTTATTTTATTTAATTATTTCACATGTCTACTTGATTAATTAAATAAATACATTTTATTTATTTAAATTAATTATCATCTTTTAAATTTAATTAAATCTTTTGAATTAAATTTAAATATTTCTTTTCTTCTATTTAAACTTTCTTCTAATTAATTAAATACTTTATTTAATTAATTTCATACACATGTCATTTCTTTAAATTTAATTAAATATTTTATTTAATTAAAGATTTTTTGCTTTCTTCAAATCATGATTAAATATTTCATTTAATTATGAAATCTTCTGATTTCCTTAGATTCTTAATTAAATACTTATTTAATTAAGAAAAATCTACATGCATTCATTAATAAATAATTGAATTTGATAATTCATTATTTATCTTCTCAATATCTTTCCATTTTTCTTCTAAAAAAGATGATTTTTTATCATCTCATCTTATCTCTTCCACGAAAATAGAAAAATCCTGCTTTATTCATTTTCTTCTATTTTTCTCTCTAGTCTCATTCATCTTTGACCGTTCGATCTGTCAAGAATTATCATAGCCATTGGTCAATTCAGCCAATCGAAATCCTTGAAAAAATCTATAAATACATGTGCAAATCCAAGCATTGGTTAGACACACACAGGCAGACATAGATACATACACAATTACGCTTATACATTTGCATCTTTAGTATTTTAGCAATAATCATATCTTAGCAATATTCTTATCATAGCATAGCATAATCGTGAATTTTAGTATAATATGCATTTCAGTTTAAATCTCATTCTCTAGTAGTCCATTTCGTTGAGCTTGGCATACTAAATCTGAGAGCAACTTGAATCAACGAAAACACTGGAGATAGGGAGCAATAGAACGACTTCAAAGGAGCTGCAATGAGAGTTTGTTTATTTTTCTGTAAGTTTCTTTGATATAAGGTTTTATTGAATGTGTTTGAATTCTTTATGATACACATATTTTCATACACACATAAAATGGTGTCCACCGTGGGGCCTATGCCCCGATTTTGACATTTTTTGTAGAATGTTCTGATAGGTTTTTGCGTTTCAGAGTTCGGATTTTGAAATTTTTTGGCATTTTAGCGCATCCGATACTTTCTGCAACGCATCTAGGAATTTAATGTTTCTATTTTTGCAGATATTCTAGTGCATCTGGGGACTATTTTAGAGCTTCTGAGAGTTAATTTAGCGCATCCGAGAGAAAGAATAGCGCATATAATCTCATTACATCTAGAGTTAAATCTACACTTAACTAAAGTAGCACATTTAAGAACTGTTTTAGCGCATATAGGAGTTAAGTTAGCACATTTAAGGTAGATTTTAGAGCATTAATGCTACATTATTTACACATTTAAATTACGTTTAATTAAAGTAGTGCATTTGAGAACTGTTTTAGCGCATTTAGGATTTTCTGTAGCACATTTAGGGTCTGTTTCTGCGCATCTGGAGTCTGTTTCGGTGCATACACCGTCTATTTTTGTGCATCTAGAATCTATTTCTACGCATATACTTTCTATTTCAGCGCATATACTATCTATTTCGGTGCATATATTGTCTGTTTCGATGCATATATTATCTGTTTCTGCACATCTGGGTTGTAACACAAAAATAGGTTTTTGAGTCTGACACATTCTGCAGACATAATCTTTTCTGGTTTAAAATGAATCAATCTAGGATAGTCACCACACTTTGATCATGCAGTTAAAATGAACCCCATGTCGGTTGTGAAGCAATATCTTCACTTAGCTTAAATCATTGTGATTTGGTGCATTAAAATGAATCTATTTACTCTGCTTCATTGTGCTTGAAAGTGGTAGGTGATTATGCTCTCACCCTGTGCAAACTAGGTGATCATAAAGCACGACCCACTTTATCCCTATGTAACTCTGATGCAATAACCAAAGTATCCTCTCCCCTTGCGTAGTAATGTGATCCTGGGTGTAAGTGAAATGATTATTTCCTCTAGAAATTGGGTCTGCCTAGGGATTTCATCACCCCAACGTGACTCGAATCGGCAATGGAGCTAAAGCCAAGCTACTCCCAACCGGTATACAAATGTGAATCTTAAGGGAAAACCTAAGATTATGAGTGTAGATGTGTCATACAGACAGAGTAGTACTCCCATAAACCCTGTTGAGCTTAACCTCTTCAGGCTGGAGTGCCAACTAATTGGTGATTAATCTCTTGCCCCATGTATGGCCACTTGAATGGGGGTTTCAAATTAAACACCATTGTTTAGTAAACCAAAAACCTTCTATTTGCTAGCACAACACCAGTCGGTGTGAAGGCATCCACACTTTCGTAGTCTATAGTAGAGGTGATCAATTTTCCATGGGAGTTTTTTGGGGGTTGGAAGCTTGGTTGGCCTGAGAAGAGAGTGCACTGTAAGGGGGAGCCCATGCAACCAAGCTTCTGAATTCACACGCTACTGATATGTGGTTGGGGAAACCCACGTGGAATCTAGTGGATATTGTCCTAGCTTTAACATAGGATGTGCTTGCTTTATCTGTGTTTGGTTACATTCCATTTAATTCAGAGTGTTTGCTGTGTTTTCATTCACATTAATTCAGATAAAAGATCATCTGAAATGAACATGAAAAACAACAAATGAAATCATTCAAAAACAACTGTTCGGAATTTTTTTTTTCATAAACCTGACTTTCTGACATCTTTGGTCCAAGTAACATTCTGATATCTCTCCCATGCTTAGAAAGTGGAAATAAACAAAATTTGTCAAGAAATCAATTTCCAATAGGATCAAGAAACCCAAGAAACATTTAGGGTACAAGAAAACATTACAAAGGAGAAATTTTTTGTACAAAAGTCAACACGTCTTGCTTCATTACCGTGGATTTCTTCATAGATACCAAGACTTTGTTAGGGGATTCACTGATGAGTACGCTGTAGAGCCTTTAGATTCTTGAGCTTATTATTAGAGATTAGCTCTATCTCAATGACATAATCTTAATAAATCTCTTGAGTTTGATAATATACCACAACCTTCCATTGAATATCCATCACATCCCAGCCAAATCCTTCAGTGATCTTAAAACCTTTCTTCGAAAACAAAGATCAAATCTTAAGAGTGCACCTTTCAAACAAATTTCTGATTTATTGATTCAACTTCCCCAACAAGATTCTAACATCCTTCATCATTGGAAGCCACAATCAAAAATTACGAACATCTTTGATCATATCATAGGATTCTTATCTTATCAGATCAAGATATCATCATTGTCGCACTTATCAAAACTGTGATCTAAGTTTAGAAGAACTCTTCAAAATCACATGCCTATCTTTACAAGATCTTAATACAATAAATCGAAGGAGGAAATCCAACAAGGTCATACCCAAAACACTCAAGAAGAAGGTGAAAGGAGTAATCCTCTTTATAGTATAAGTCATAATCCACTTTTAAACAACGACATGGATAACAGAGAAGAAAATCCATTCCACAAGTACAAAGTCATAAACAAAACTCCTGTAGGTAGTGATGATGAACAAGAGGATGAACACCGCCTTAGAGAGGCCGAGCAAGATCTCAAATTTTACAAAGCCATAGAAAAGATCTTGCAACGCGATAAAGAAAAATATTTCCTCTACCTAGCTGACCAAGGAGCTAAGTTGCCTCATGCTTTGATACCGAGAATTTGAAGAGCAAATCCGAAGAAACACCCCTATCTGATCTTAGTGCTTTGACACAACAAATTAAGGCACTTCAAGGAAAAATTAAAGAGTTACAAGGGGGAACCACCACAAAGAAATATACTCTTGAGGAAATTTGTCCTTATCCTTTTGATCAAAGCCTCAATATGATTCCATTTCCCAAACATTGTGAAATTCCAAAATTGATCATTATAATGGGAAATCAGATCCAATTGATCAATTCAGAGACTTTTGAAACATGACTTTAGATTTTTCTCATGAGGATACTTACTTGATGCTTTTGTTTCCTAGGAGTCTTGGAGGTCACTCTATGGAATGGCTATCAAAAATCACACCTCCTATTAAGAAATTTGAAGAATTAATCAATCTGTTTATATCACAATATGCCTACAACATCCAACACCAAATCACTATGATAGATTTCTGCAAAGTTGCACAAAAACCTGGTGAACCTTTTGTTACTTTTCTTCAGAGATGGAGAAGAATATTTGCTAGGTATCCACGTCCTATTCCTAAAATGGAAAAGATGGTCACCTTCATTAACAACTTGAATTCAGAAATGAGCCATCGCTTGAACTTACATTGTCCTCCTTTTGAGAAATTGATTGAAGATGCTATAACCATTGAAAGTGCTTTGGTAAAAAGCGGAATAATAAAACTTGACAAGGACAATCCTAGCTCATCCAATCATCAAAATAATTAGGACAAGTCTAAATTTTGGACTTGCAACAAGAATGTGGTGAATGATGGTGTTGTTGATGTGAATCATGTCTCGACTAAGCTATTTGTTCTTAGTACTCCAGGTGCTCCTCGCCATAACAACTATAACAATGCCAACTCGGTCACAAATCAAGGAAACAACCCTCCTCCTCCGAGGAACAATGTGAATCAACATTCTACTCCCAATCAAGGGACTGCCAACAATCAAGGTTACTGAGGAACCAATAAAAATCACAACCCCTTAGGAAATACCTCGAATACAAATCCGCAATGATTTTCATTCTTCTCTAGTAGAAGAACTTACACTCCACTGGGTCAATCTTTGGAATTTGCATTCAAAGAGTTGATGGCTAAAAATGTCATTACCTTGCCACCTCAATGAAACTATGAACCCAGTGTGAAGCCTCCATCATGGAATGAGGCATACTATTGTGACTATCATCGGTGCAAAGGTCATCGCACAAATAACTATCAAGCCTTGAAGAATGCTATTCAAGACTTAATAAAAAATGGCACCATCATAATAGGAGGACATCAACAATCAAATGAAGACCACCAAGCATTTTGCAACCCTCTACCCAACTATCAAAAGGGTGAGTCTTCTGGAAAAAGTGTGAATCATATTGATGATCTGATAATCAATCATATCTACACTAACGATGAACGGGTCAATGTTATTAAAGTCAAAAAAAAGGTGGAATGTAGAGAAGTCAATGTGACAACAAGGGCACAAGCTAAAGTTGTCTTAAAAGGTTCCTCTTCAAAATCCATTGGGCCTCCACCTCAACATCAATATGACTGAGTCAACCAACTTTAGAAAACTCCTGCTCATATTTCTATCTTAGAACTCTTGAAGATTTCCCCAGCACATAAGGAAATTCTTGAAAAGGCTCTCATTGAAACAACAGTATCCACTGAATTGGAAGTGGAAAAATTTCAAGCCATGGTAGGACACTTGTCTTCACCCACATGTCTCATTTTTTGAAAAAGATGACGTTTCCATGACTCATCCCCACAATTCATCATTATACTTAGAAGTCATGATCCAAAAGTTTCGTGTCGGATGTGTCCTAATAGCTGGAGGGGCTGGTTTGAACATATGCACCATGAAGTTGGTTTAGGCTTTAGGATTTTCTGAGGACTCCATTGATCCCATAAGAAAGATTACTATTAAAGCCTATGATGATGAGGAAAGAGCGTCCAAAGGTTTGATCATGCTACCAATCAGAGTGGGACCTGTTATCAAAAATACTTTCTGTCAAGTATTAGATTGTGATCTTGCATATAACATCTTGTTGGGTCATCCTTGGATCCACGAAATGCAAGCTGTCCCATCCACATATCATCAATGTCTTAAGTTTGCTTATGATGGACAGGAAATCATGATACCAACTGATAATTCAAATATTCAAACTTGTGCCAATACCAAAGCTAGTCAAGATACTTTGGTTCCTAACAATCGAGAAGTTCATGCTAGTACTTCTCTCAAGATTGATACACAAATCAGTCAGTTGACCAATAGTTTTGACAAAAAATTGAAATTCAAGGACCATGGAGTTAGGGAGTACTCTCTTTGTCTTGTTAATTTACCTACATCACCTCGGTCACATGGACAACCTTCTATCGCCCAACATCAAATATCAGCAACATCAACATCAGCGCAACCACCAACAGAGCCAAGCACTAAGTTTAATGGATGATTCATCAAAGATAAATTCCCAATGAAAGATCCTAAGGATAGAGAAATCCTAAAATGGCTCTATAAAGATGAAGATGAAGCAATTTCTAATATCAAATTACCAATAGATAGATATGGAAAAGGGTATTCAATCATGCAAAAGATGGGATATGATGGTAATGGTCCTATCAAAAAGAGAAAAGGAGTAGTTGAACCTATTAATCCTCCAGGACTTGCTGTGAAAGAGAAAAGTAGATTAGGTTATGATACCAACTCGAAAGAAAGAACATTCAAACAATTGCATGACACCATATTCACATTACAAGAAGGTTAAGATTCAAGAGAAGCATGTTTGGTCACAATTCAAAATTTTGTGGATAATAACTTTGACACAGACTCTGCTGAATATGAATGGGACACCATTTACAATGATGAGTTCTGGAGGGAAAAAAAGGTTGATGTAATACACAAATATACCCCAAATCTAATCGAAGGTGAAGGGTCAGGGTCCTGAACATGAGAATGTGAACTACAAAGTGATTATGATTCTAGTGATACTGAGTAAGATTTAAATGAACAAGACTATCGTGAGAACAGTACCATCATTGATCCACCTCATACCTTGGATCCTAAAAACAACTCCGTTATGACCATAACCATAGCCAACTTCACACAACCTAATGACTCACTACTGCTATTCATTCGGATCTCATTGAATGGAATCTATCTGAACCTATCAATATACCCATATTCCCAAATGATGGAGCTATCATAAACTTCCTTTCCGCAGATGACATAAATGATTGTTCCGCTAGCGATTTTTGGCACAAAGTCTTTAATTAGGAGGGTGTCAAGTCTCCTAGCTGCAAAAGTAAAAATAAAAAAGAAAGATCTAATGGTGAAAACTAGAATCTGGCAGTGTTAGATCAAACAAAAGTTAAAATAAAGAGCATATCGGATGGTGAAAACCTTTTTAAGGCACCAGATGATGGGAATCTTGACACTCTCTCGGAGCACTACCATGAGCAATCACCTATCTTGATTGAGCCTACAAAATCCGTCAATCTTGAAACATTAGAAAAAACAAGGATTTTACAGTTAGCTGCATCAATGATAGAGAAAGAAGTACCAAAATTCATAGAATTTCTAAGAGCAAATCAAGTCAACTTTGCTTGGTCTTATGTGGACATGCCAAGTCTTGATCCTGATCTTATCACGCATCACTTGTCTATCAAACCAGGGGTAAAACCTGTAAAAAAAAAACTCAAAAAGATGCACCCCCATGTTGCATTATTGGTTAAGGAAGAATTGAGAAAACTCCTTGATGTGGGATTCATAAGATCAATTGATTATGTGGAATGGATCTTTAACATTGTTCCTATATCTAAACCTAACAAAAGTGTTTGAGTGTGCATAGACTTCAGAGATCTTAATAAAGCATGTCCTAAGGATGACTTCCCACTTCCAAACATTGACACCATAGTTGATCTGACAACTGGCCATGCCATCTATTCATTAATGGATGGTTTTTCTGGTTACAACCGAATCAAGATTGCACCCGAAGACCAGGAGAAAACAAATTTCACATGTCCATGGGGAACTTATTGTTGGAACATCATACCTTTCAATCTAAAGAATGTTGGGGCTACTTACCAAAGAGCCATGACTACAATATTTCATTACATGATGCACACATTCATGGAAGATTATGTAGATGACATATTTGCGAAGTCATACACTAGAGAAGGACATCTAGAAATATTGTCCAAAATATTTGCAAGATTGGAGAAATTCAAAGTTCACCTTAATCCCAAGAAATGTGTTTTTGGGGTCATATCTGAAAAACTCTTAGGATACATTGTATCAGGAAAAGGAATTGAAGTAGATCCTACCAAAGTATAGGAAATTATGGAAATTCCTCTACCAAGGAATATTAGTCAGTTGAGATCATTACAGTGACGACTTCAATCTATACGAAGGTTCATTGCACAACTGGCCGAAAAAAGTCTACCTTTCACACATCTATTGCATAAGAATGTTCCTTTCAAGTGGGATGACAAGTGTGAATTGGATTTTCAACAAATCAAACAGTACTTAATGACTCCACCAGTTCTAGTACCACCAAATCTAGACAAGCCACTGATCTTGTATATTGCCACAATAGAGACATCCTTGGGTGCATTGCTAGCACAAGAAGACCATACAGGGAAAGAACGTGCAATTTATTACATCAGAAAAAGACTAACAAGTCATGAACTCAACTACACTTCCATCGAGAAGGCTTGTTTAGTAGTAGTATTTTCTTTGCAAAATTTTTGGCATTACATGTTAACTCACACAATCAATCTTGTTTCAAGATTGATCCACTCAAGTATCTGTTAAGAAAAGCATCATTGACAGGAATGTTAGCAAAATGGGTAATGATTCTGAGTGAGTTTGACATCCATTATGTTGATCGCAAGGAAATCAAAGGACACATTATCGTTGATCAACTAGCTGAAGCACCACTGCAAGCAAACCATCCCCTGCACATTGAATTTCTAGATGCTGATGTTTTTACTGTAGAATCCAAACAACCATGGTCCTTATATTTCAATGGTTCTTTCACTCAACATGGATCAGGGGTAGGCATACTTTTTGTCACCTCTCAAGGATACACCATTCCTCGATCATATAGGCTGATGTTTCCATGCACCAATAACGTAGCCGAATATGAAGCATTAATCATTGGACTTAAAATAGTATTGAAATGGAGGATTACATCATTACAAGTGTATGGTGACTCATAGTTAGTCATTAATCAGATCAATGATGATTATTAGACCAAAGATGACAAACTATTGCCATATAAAAAGATGGTTGATGAATTCAAGAAGTACTTTATGGACATCAAATTCACACAAATTCCAAGGCTTGATAACAAAGTAGCCGATGCCATGGCTACGATTGCATCATTGTTACAACTCCCTGAAAAATCAGGCTTGCTATGAATTTCTGGTGGAACAATCATTTGCACCTACCTATGACAAACTTGAAAGCCAAATCATTTTCCACTTGGTAGGATCTGATTCACCTTGGTATTGAAAGATTTATGCCTACCTAAAGGATGATATTTTACCACCTGATTCATCCCATAACCAAAAGAAAATTTTTATTTGCCAATCCTCTCGCTACACCCTTATCGCTGACACCCTTTATTGCCGTGGTCTTGATGGTACTCTACTTCGATGTCTTAAACATGATGAATCTAATAAAGCTTTACAAGTTCACGGTGGCATTTGTGGTACTCATTTGAGTGGACTGACCTTATCCAAGAAATTGATCAGAATGGGTTACTACTGGCCTACAATGGAAAGGGAATCATTCACTTTTGTGAAAACGTGTTCCAAATGCCAGATTCATGGGAATCTCATTCATGCTCTTGCACAAGAACTACAACCGTTCACACCAACCCGACCATTTTCTCAATGGGGGTTGGACCTAGTTGGAAAGATTCATCCTTCATCATCAAACGGGCACAAGTTCATCATCACAACCACAAAATACTTTACCAAGTGGATTGAGGCAGTACCTCTTACTAAAGTTACCGACAAACAAATATCATCGTTCATACTCAACTATATTATTTGTCGGTATGGAATTCCCAACTCCATTATTACTGATAATGGACGACCTTTCAAGAATCAGGATGTTGATGAACTTTGTGAGAAATTTCATATTCAACATAGATATTCAACACCTTACTATCCACAAGGGAATGGCCAGGCAGAGGCCTCAAATAAGACTATACTAAATTTTTTAAAGAAGACTGTGAATGATTCGGGGAAAGATTGGCATGTTCAACTCAATCCTGCCTTATGGGCCTACAAAACCAGTGTATGCACGCCAACAGGAGCAACACCGTATGCTCTTGTCTATGGAGTAGAAGCCATATTACCTTTAGAAGTTGAAATACCCTCACTCAGAGTATCACTGAAAGGTCTCACAACAGATGATGACTACAGAGTTTCTTGACTGCAAGAGCTAGAACTCCTAGATGAAAAGAGACAAAGAGTAGCTAACCATTTGAAAGCGTACCAATAGATGATGTCTTGTAGCTATAATCACAAAGTAAATCCACATACCTTTAAGGTAGGTGACCTAGTTTTGAAAGAAAATCCACGAAATCAATAAGACAGAGAAAAGAAAGGAAAGTTTGAACCAAATTGGCTAGGTCCTTATGTGGTCATCATAGTCTACAGTTTAGGAGCCTACAAGCTATCGACGCCAAAAGGGGACCTTTTTGACGAACCCATCAACAACATGCAGTTGAAGAAATATTATGTTTAAGTCAGCTATCATCATCCATAAATGTCCTAAAGAAATACAAAAAAATCAGAAAATGTCTTGAAGAAATACAAAAACAGCATAAAAAGTCCTAAAAACATGGTTACCTTGGTGAAAAATTGGAAAATAGGCATCTCGGTAGCGACAAAAAAAAAATACAAATAAAAAATCAAAAAAATGCAATAAAAAGAAATAGTGAAAATTTGGGAAACAGACGCTATTTGTAGCTCTCCATCTATTAGTTCATGTTCTGCACTTGGCATCCCAGCTTACATTTCATGCATCTTTCCATCATCTTAGGACCATACTAACATCATGATACCATCATTTTCCTAGAATGATAATGTATTACCATGGCTTGATTATTGTACATATTCATTTCAACAAGTTATTTTAAAATTGGAGGTAAAAGTTGACATACTGGGGGCAACCAACTTTCAGGTTTTTATCGAAACGGCTAAACAAGGACATCGAATCAAATCCTGTGCACAAACAATCAAATCCTATGAACAACTATCCAATCATTGATCCATATCACAACAGTTTTCAAGCAAATACCATATCATGACTCATATCTGGATGATCTAAATTTGAATAATGTTTGGAATAGCAGTATTATATTTTGAACAATGGTTGTTTGATTTTCAATATCATCTCTCTGGAGCACACTTGATGATGTATTGAACTAGAGTGGTGAGGAAAGAGAATGACTTTTCTTTGTCTACTGTCTTGAGGTTAACTATTGATTTGGTGCAAATATGTCGAGAGACATGATTCCCAACGCATATCATTGATGAAATTTCCATGTTTGCATCAGAAAGGTGGTTAATCTTTGTCTTTTTATGCAAGGAATGCTTAGGTCATCTCAGTTTAATTATACCTCGATGCTTGTGTTTACTTGCTATATCAAAAATCATGAAAGTTGTACTCAGGTCATCATTGGTGCTAATTTACCCTCTGATGATTGTACATACTTCCAACATTTTAAAATTCTCTATGATGATTCAAGAAAGATACCAAAAATCTCAACAAATGGTTGGTTTCATTTAGTTTCATTTCATCTCACCCGTTGTACATATCTGCATACTATATTTACATCGAAGTTTTTGAAAGGCTAATAAGAACATCAACAGCTGCCATGTCTCTTCAGACTATTTGTGGAGCACATTCGAACATTTTTTTCATCACCATTTTCATCTTCATTATCATTTCATTAAGGTCCTATCATTTATCATTTATCATTCATTTGCATATCATTTAGATCCTCCATCATATTTGTATCTTATCATTTTCATATTCAATTCATTTTCATTTTTGCATCCCATTTATCACTTTATTTCATTCCATTTCCATATCATTTCATTTATCATTTCATTATTGTTCATTTCATTTCATTTCACTTATCATTTATCATTTCATTATCATTCATTTCATTATCACTTATCATTTCATTTCATTCACCATTTCACTGTCGTTTATTTCATTATCATTCATTTCATTTCATTTCACTTATCATTTATCATTTCATTATCGTTCATTTCATTATCATTTATCATTTCATTTATCATTTCATTATCACTTATCATTTCATTTCATTCATCATTTCACTATCGTTCATTTCATTATCATTTATCATTTCATTATCACTTCTCATTTTCCTTATCATTCATGTCATTATCACTTCACTTCATTTTATCATTTCATTTCATCATCATTATAAAACATTACATTTCATCTCATATCATTTATCATCTTATCATACATTTCATTATTATTAATCATTTCACTGCATATCGTTATCCATATCATTTATCATTTGTCACATTACATTCATATCATATCTTTAATCATCCTATCATTTTTTCATAAAAATTCATATTACAAATTCATGATATGCATATCACAACATTCATTTTCCATCATATTATAATTATTTACTTGAATTTGAAAATACAAAAATAAACATTCCATAGATGCATTTTCATATCATTTACCAAACAACATTTTTATAAAACATATCCAATATCCCATGGCATCTTTTCATAATCACATCATAAGTCATCCACCTACATGACATCATCAGTACATATCATCAATAATTTTTCCTCATCATCATAAATACATCATATCAAATCATCCTACATATCATGTTAGTCACCATATCATTAAAATGCATACCAAAATCCATAACATATAGAAATAAATGCATATCATATAATCATCCCATAAATGCACATCACCTCATCAAAAATCAACGCCACTACATATCATCGCTCATCATAAATAATACAAATGTCCAATGTCCAAGGAAACTAAAAAGTCCGAAGAGAGATACATGGGATATGATCAAAAATCAAATATACATGCTCCAAAAATGATATACATGTGTGAAATATATCTGCATCACAACATCATAAACTAGCTGGTCGATGCCCCTGATGGAGCTGGTTCGGAAGGAGGTAGCCTGCCACTAGTACACCTGCGTCTGGATCCCACCGAGGCCCAGTAACCCCCATGCTTTGTGTGGCTTTCCGCAACCTACTCCTGGTCCTACTGTGAGACCGTGGGAATGGCTCCCTATGCTCCGGCGGACACAACTCCTCATATCGGACTCTGTAGTACTCGACCTCCCTCACCATCTCGATGCCCTCTACAATAGCCTCTCGCAAGGATGCACTCTATATGGTACCCATCAGCCTCTATGCAACACCCTCGGCCTCCACTACCCTCTATCTAAATGCATCTCTCTTTGTCATCAACTGGGCTACTTGTAGGTCTGGGGTAGGACCCTGTGCCTGAGCCTAAACCTGAGCCTGAGCCTGAGCTTGAGCCTGTGCCTGTGCCTACGACTATGCTAGCTATGCCTATAGTTGTGTAACCAATCCTTGTGCCTGCACCAACTGACTCTGTAACTGCACCTACTGTCCCTGCAGTGTTTGCACCTAGGCCTGCAGGGTGGCTATTTGTCCCTGCTGTGATGAGGAACCAGCCTTGATCATTGTCTGCCGCCCAATCCCAGTCCTCGGCCGTTGCACAATATGTAAACCACTCAAAAAATTTGGCCTCGACCTCCTTGGTACCTATCCCTCATCTCCACCATCACCCCATCATCCCCATTCGAGCTATCCTCCTCTCCACTCTCCTCCTCATCTCCCCCAACCACTGCTGGCTCCCCACTTGCCACATCCTCCTGTCTCACTACCCCTAGCTGTGGTACTACCAAAATGGGTGCTGGCTCATCAGGACAGGTAAAACGTGGAAAGGGATGTGTATGATAATAAACTGAATACTCGTCTGACATACCAACATCAACAATGTCTCATCTATCATTCCATGCCTTGGGAGCTAATGCCATGTACTTTGTATATTCTATCTGATAGGAGATACATGGCCCCCATCCAGCCTCATCTCTACTCTGCGCATAGTGTGCAACCCCCTGTGGCATCCCCTGTGTGAAACCATACTGTCGCTGCACCTGCAATGCCAAAAATCTCTCAATAATAAAAGGGTTCCTCCCTATCAAAAACTGAGGGATACCTACAAATGACATCTCCAGGTGATCTGTATCCCAGGGCTCATAATCAAGGTATGGTCGCCATACCACTGAATCCATATCATCTAGAAGTCATCTTCGGTAATCCACCTTGCTCAGCTTGGGCTGGACAAGGAACATAGTGTATGCATATACATAGGGTCTCCTTGGTGGCCTCACTTGGGGACAAGCTGGTCTTATCATGGAAATGTGCTCCCATGCGTAGACTTGAAGCAATGTCACACCGCAAGATAAAATGGAAGCACCCTTGTACACTACCTGATGTAAATCATGATACAGGTGAGCCAACATGCAACTCCCCTAGGCATATCTCCGAGGCTGTAACAACATCTGCTCCAATATCCTCCCCCATCCCACTGATAGTCCCTTTGACTAGCGATCCAGACAAAGGAGACCTCCAATAAATGCACCCAAAACTGCAGGCAAGGATGGATATCCTCGAAAGTCAGTCCATGGCACCTAGTACCTTGCTATATGTGCATCACCATATACCCTCCTCAGAGCATCTGTACCCCCAAGCTCCTTGTGACCATAGAACACAAGGGTACTAACCACTAGAATACCTAATATCCTGTACACATCCTCCAGAGTCATGGTCACCTCACCAATCAACAAATGAAAGGTGTTGTGCTCCGAATGCCACTTCTCTGCTAGTGCGGTCAATAGTCCCCTGTTGACCCGAATTGGTGACATAGCCAATAAATATCTCAATCCACAGGTCTCTATCAACACTACAATCAATGGGTGTCAGCTCGGGTATCCTATCCCACCCTACCGAGTGCCGCTCCCTAATCTGGAGGTTTTTCAAAACCTCCTATTTTTGGGTTATCACAACAAAAATCAATCAAAATCGTATCAATGATTCAAATCTCAATTAAACAACATCAATTTGACTCATATCTATCAAGTGATCCATATCAATGCATAATCTATCTATTTGGATATCATATCAATCATCTACTATTTGTTTTCTATCGTAGGAATCAAATTTATCAGAAAGTAATCAAACATCTACTATTTGCTTTCTAGTACAGAAAGCAAATTTATCAAGCACTATATCAATCATCTTCTCTTTGTTTTCATACAAGGGAAACAAAGTTATCAGCTATCTACTCTTTAATTTCTATTTTGGAAACAAAGTTATCAAGTTTTTATATGATCAATATGATGACAAGACAATTCTTCTATCTATTGACTAAGGAAGCAATCTACATCATCATTTCCATGTCACTTTCATCAAAACACACATTTTGTTTTTTTATTAGATGCGCTACTCTATGGTCCCTATGCGCTAAACCTCATATGCGCTACTATTTTTCTTGGATGCACTAAAACCCAAATGCGTCATTCTTTGCACGGGATGCGCTCAAATAGTTTCCATATGTGCTATTCCCCTCTATGCACCAAAACTCTAAGCCTAAGCGCTAATTCATTTCCTGGATGAGCGGTAACCCTATATGTGCTACTATTTTCCCTCGATGCGCTACGTTCCTAAATTTTCTTATGGCACCCTACATGCGCTACTGTTTTCATTGAAAGCGCTAAACTAGGTTCATGCTAAACATGCAAATTCTATCCTATATGCTCTACTGTTTTAATCCTAAGCGCTAAAACATTCATCGAAAGTGCTAAAACTTTCCTAAAAGCGCTAAACGCCATTTTCAAATCCAAAATCTGTGGAAAAAAATAGTAAAATTTGATTCAAAATGGAAAAATTTGAAAGAACAAGTGGTTAGATCAACTCACCGGTGGTCCATACACCGCTGGCCGCTGGTATCAGTGAGATCTCTCGAATCTGTGATGATGATATAAAATCTCCATGTCGCGAGGTCACTGTCAGAGCTACAAGGTTCAAAAAGTAAAAAAGTGCAAATGACTTGTCCTTTTCTACCTTTTTACCTTTTAAAGGTCAACCAAAGGTAAATTTTGTGACAATTTTATCCTTTTTTTTCAAAACTTGACTTTATTTTCGCACTGGGTCATCTTTTACATCACTTATCGAGAGCTAAATCACTGAATCCCCAGCAGAACGTCATCATCCAATCTAGTTTTTTTTTCTCGAAACTCATATCTTCATCTGTGATTTACCTCCTAAGGGGGCATCATCAACATCAACATCAAAAACATATCAGGGGCAAAAATTTTATTTTCTTCGAAGCAATGCATTTCACACATCACTTCAAAGAGGGCCAAAATGTATGTGCATAAAATTGGTCATGTCTAATTAATCCTGACATTTTCTCTAAAGTCTTCTAATATATAATTAAATTTAATTAATTTAATTATATTGTTCATTCATTTTATTCTCCCACCATAATTGAATAAATTTATTTTATTTAATTATTTCACATGTCTACTTGATTAATTAAATAAATACATTTTATTTATTTAAATTAATTATCATCTTTTGAATTTAATTAAATCTTTTGAATTAAATTTAAATATTTCTTTTCTTCTATTTAAAACTTTCTTCTAATTAATTAAATACTTTATTTAATTAATTTCATACACATGTCATTTCTTTAAATTTAATTAAATATTTTATTTAATTAAAGATCTTCTACTTTCTTCAAATCATGATTAAATATTTCATTTAATTATGAAATCTTCTGATTTCCTCAGAATCTTAATTAAATACTTATTTAATTAAGAAAAATCTACATGCATTCATTAATAAATAATTGAATTTGATAATTCATTATTTATCTTCTCAATATCTTTCCATTTTTCTTCTAAAAAAGATGATTTTTTATCATCTCATCTTATCTCTTCCACGAAAATAGAAAAATCCTGCTTTATTCATTTTCTTCTGTTTTCTCTCCAGTCTCATTCATCTTCGACCGTTCGACCTGTCAGGAATTATCACAGCCGTTGGTCAATTCAGCCAATCAAAATCCCCAAAAAACTCTATAAATACATGTGCAAATCCAAGCATTGGTTAGACACACACATGCAGACACAGTTACATACGCAATTACGCTTATACATTTGCATCTTTAGCATTTTAGCAATAATAATATCTTAGCAATATTCTTATCATAACAAAGAATAATCATGTATTTTAGTATAATATGCATTTCAGTTTAAATCTCATTCTCCAGTAGTCCATTTCGTTGAGCTTGGCATACTAAATCTGAGAGCAACTTGAATCAACGAAACGTTGGAGATAGGGAGCAATAGAATGACTTTGAAGGAGTTGCAATGAGAGTTTGTTTATTTTTCTTTAAGTTTCTTTGATATAAGGTTTTATTGAATGTGTTTGAATTTTTTTATGATACACATATTTTCATACACACACAAACAACTCACTGCCTTCTTTTATAAAATGCTTTGGTGTGTTCAATAAAATGCAGTGTAATTACCATTATCAATATGTTTCATAAAATGCATTACTTACTTTTGTTCTATGTGTGATTGTGAATATGAAACATTCAATGTCATGTTGAGGAAATGACCAAAGAATCTAACACCGGAAGAAGGTGCAATAAAAAATGCAAGGAGAAGAGAATAAAAAATTGTAGCTCGTGAAGGAAAAGAATTGCAACCCATACAACCAGAAATTCCCATGCAATCTAAGAGAGATGTACAATTGGAAAAACAAAGGGAATGAATGGAAAAATTTTGTGGAAGGACACAAATGGATCCCCGAGTTGGAGGCACATCATCAACCAGAGGTGAAGTTCAATGCACATCTCTAGTTGAAGACACACCGACAACAACATGTAGTCTTCCAAGTACATCAAAAATCACATCTATAGTTGAAGACATACCATCAACAACATTGTGTTTCAAAAGTACATTAACAAACAAACCTCTATTTGAAGTCACTCTTCAAATTACATCTCAAGTTGGAGTGATGGCATGTAGCTTTGGGTGTGAAAATGTGTGATTTTGAGTGAATTTGAGTGGTTTTAGAGTGTGAATGGATGAAATCCTTTGGGGAAGTCATTTGTGAGAGTCTTTTGAGCATGTAAATACATCATATGGCATGTTTGGGGTGTTGGATGTGAGAGTTAATTGTGGGAAGAGTGATTTTTAATAAGGCTCCCTGGAAAACCTAGGTTTGGTGGTTGGAGAGTGAGGGTTTAGTGGATTGGTAGCTTGGTGAGCGGTTGGAGCTTTGAAAATTGTGAAATATTAAGGTTGGTAACCTATTTAATTACTTTCCATGGTGTTTGACTTGATTGCAAGTTTTTAGGAAGGTGTCTCTTTGGAAAAGAGGCCTAATTGGCCTAGTTGCCCCTATGGTACAATGGGATTTTGGAGAATACATTGAAAAACCCATCTCCAGGCCTCGTATGACCTTATGAACACTTCAAAAACCCTTGTTTAAGCCTACACATGATTAATAATCCTTAATATTATGCTTCCCTCAAACTTCACCCACTTTTAGTCTCTAAAACCATAATTTTTCATTAAAAATGCACTTCTCTCAACTAGGGCTTCATGTCCAAACATACACATGACCTCCCCAATCCTTCAAAACCTTCAAACACATCAAAACCCACTAGATCTCACTAAAATAAACTAGTTCTAGCCTTCTTCAAAATAAATTCTTCAATCTGCTACTTCAACCCATGTGTTTTAGTCCTAAATTCATGCATTATATACTTGCTTGTCATTTGAATTGTCATTAATGAAATTATATATTAAACTATATGTTTATCTTATTTTCCTCTTGGAGGAGAAGGTTTTGGAACAATTGAAGGAGTAGGTGTTGAAACACATTAGGGAGGAGGTGTCAAAACACTTGAAGGAGATAAAGAAAAAGAGATGCCTAAAGAGGCATGTGTTTATTTTATTTTGTGTTTGGTAAATATGTTCCTATTACCAACAATTGTATGCTAACTTGTATCAATTTGATTTTTTTGTTCACATATATAGATTGACATTGCAAAAGTTGGTATGATTGGTTCTTTGAGAGGGGCATATTCTAGGACTCATGACGGTTTGAAGAGACCTATATATGAGGTAATCAATATTTCAATTTTAGAGTTCAATTATAATTCAATGTATATTAATTTTGATGTTAATTATTCAATTTTAAATTATATAATATAACTAATCTCAATTGTGGTTTGAATTTTTCTTGTGCAGTTACCTTTAGAGCTAAAGAGTGCTTCAAAGAGGCTCTATTTTGATGATCCACCAGTAGTTTAGGATGAGATAGAAATTTTGGCATGTATATTTTGAATAGATATCAAGATGGCATATGCCACATTTTATAAAACTTTGTTTTAGTTGGTGTTGATGCCATTTTTGTATATGGACATACACTTGATTATTGGATAATTTGATATATAGAAGTTGAGAATCAAAATAATTTGTTCGTCATGTGCATGTTTAAACTGTTCAAAAATTTAATCTTGAACAATGGTTAAATATCAATGTATAATAGCATAAAAAATAATGGTTATTTTATATAGTTGAAAATAAAAAATAATGAATAATGGTTAAATTATATCATATATTGCTTAGTTATATTATGGTTAAATTATATAATTTAAACAACTTTGAAGACAAGAACAATGGTAAATTTTAAAATGTTAACTTTAAAGTTTAAATACACAAATGTCATTGTCTCACACTACATATTTCATATTACATTATCATTACATATTGAAATTCAAAAAATATCATAGTTTTATGTTGATAAACATGCCAAAGTGATGCAGAGCAGGGTGGAAAACTCTCAACAAACCAAATACCCTTTAATCTTCCTTCCAAACACAAAACACCATTGGACAGTCCTGACCAGGGTACATAAGTACTAAATCAACTAAATCAACAATCATCTTCCAATGAAACACTCACCAACACTCCAAAACTCAAAATCCTCACTTTTGACAAGTTTTAAGGGGGGTTTATTGAAAACCTCACCTCCAGACCTCTCCTCACTATTTCAATTCCTCAATTACATTCAAATATGTCTTCCCTTGCTTAATTAACTCTTACAAAGTGCTTCCTTAAGTGTTTTCCATCACTACCTACTCTTAACCTCCAAATTTCACTCAAAACATACATTCTTGACAACTAGGCATCATGCCCAAACCCCCAAATGGCCACCCCTTCTCTTGAAATCATGCACACATTCCCCCTACACCTAATTATGCCATTCCATCAAGTTATAGTAGAATACAATGGGTGGAAAAGACATTTGGTGGAAATTTCCATGCTGCCCCTATGGAGAAAGCATGAATTTAGGCCTAGGAGGCATAGCTTGAAGTAGTAGATTAAAGTAATAGTTTGGAAGAAGGTTATAACCTGGTTGTTTTAGTGTAATAAAGTGGAGTTTTATGTGATAGAAGGTTTGCAAAGGCATGGTAGGTCATTTGGATGTTTGGGCTTGAAGCCCTAGTTGAACAAAGAGTGAAAATGGGTGAAATTAAGAGGTTTTAAGAAGGAAATGTGTGAGAACTTTGGGGGAAACATAATTTGAAGGTGAATTAAGTTTGTGCAGGGTGAAATAAGAGTGAAAAGATTTTGAGGTTGAGTGAGGTCTGGAGATGGGTTTTTCAATAAACACTTGCTTATTTGGTAAAAAAGAGAGTTTCATGAAAGAGGGTCTTAGCAAGTGAGTTTTGATTTAGTGGTTGAATAATTTGTGGTTTTGAAGGCAGTTTGAGGACTATCCAATGGTATTTTGAGTGGTTAACAAGATTGAAAGAGATCTCCTTTGTTAAAGTGGGCTAATTGGAGCCCCTTTTCGAGCGTTTAAGGTTAGTTTGATGGTATGGTTCCACAGTAAGTACACGGGATTCTATGATATGTTTAAAAGTTCCCTAATGGGTTCCTAAAATGGTAGTTTTTTTGTAGCTTTGAGTGGTCTCTTAAAAGTTGTGAGAGGAAAACCTAGGTTGCACACCTATAAGACTGAACAGTGAAGTTGAGAAGAGTCACCCTTGTTAGGGTTTGAATGTTGGAAGTTTGATTTCTTCAACTGAATTTGAGTTTGGATAGTTGTGGACCTCCCTTTCATTACATCACAAATGATCTTATTCATGACCAAAAATATTAAGACACCCTAAGCACTAACTGGTGTAGGGGCACCAAGAGCATTTTATGCAAATGTTGACAATTGAGGTCTTTTGGTTGTTTAGGTGTATTTGAGTTTTTTTGTTCAAACAATAAGGTCATTTAGACAATTTTATGATGTAAGGAGTCCTTTAATAGGTCTTTAGGTGGTTGGAAGGTCTAAGTTGTAAAATATTGCAAAAATTACAAAATTTTCTAAAAGTTGTCAAAATTGCAACTTATTGCCAAATGGTGGAAGTTCAAGAGTCATCTTGTTGTAGTTCATAGAGAAAGCAATTGGAAGTTCTTTAATCATGTTTAGGCATGGTCCTCTTTCTCACCCAACCACGCTGAATCACTTCAAGCTACATTCAATCGGTTGAATCCCTTAAGAGTCCAAAGTGCAAAATGACTGTAAACTTCAGCATGACATTACTCGGACACTGTGATGCTTAGAAACTTCTCATTTGAGCCTATGGAATTGTGTTTAGCCCCTCTACAATAACTCTCTCAATTTTTGCTATCTCGAAGGTATTTTTTTGTGGTGGTGAGATTTCGCTTGGGAAAAAAGTTGTAAAATGCAAGTAGTGCAAAGTTAAAAAATGGTGCAACTTTTGTTCTACAAATCGTGTGACCAAAATAACTATTCCAACGCGTCTGAGTGGGTACGATTATGTTAGGCACGATCCTCTTTTGCATCCAAACATGTTGAATCAAAAAATGGCTGAAAAATTCATCATGACGTTACTCAGAAACTTTGATGCTTAGAGAATTCTCATATGAGCCTATGGGATCATGTTGAGCCCCTCTACAATAACCTCTCTCAGTTTTCGCTATCTTAGAGGTGTTTTCTTATGGTGGTGAGATTTTGCTTGAGAAAAAAGTTGTCAAATGCAAGTAGTGCAAAGTGGTGGAAATTTCATTGTACAACTCGTATGACCAAACTAATTGTACCAACACATCCAAGTGGGTATGTTTACGCTAGGAATGGTCCTCTTTCACACACAAATGCGCCAAATCATTCTGAGCTACATTTAATCGGTTGAATCCCTTAAGAGTTTGAAGTGCAAAATGGTTGCAAACTTTAGAATGACATTACTTAGACACCGTGACTCTTAGAAACTTCTCTTCTGAGCCTATGAGATCATGTTGTGCCAATCTATAATACATATCTCAGTTTTTGCTATCTCGAAGGCATTTCACTATGGTGGTGAGATTTTAATTGGAGAAAAAGTTGTCAAATGCAAGTAGTGCAAAGTTACAAAGTAGTAAAAATTTTATTTTTCAACTTGTGTGACCAAACTAAGTATTCCAATGCATCTGAGTGGGTACGTTTATGCTAGGAATGGTCCTCTTTTGCACCCAAATGTGTTAAATCGCTTTGAGCTACGTTCAACCGTCTGAATCCTTTAAGAGTCTAAAGTGAAAAATGACTGAAAACTTTAGCATGACATTACTTAGACACTTTGATGCTTATTAAATTATCATTTGATCCTATAGGATCGTGCTAAGCCCCTTTACAATAACCTCTCTCAGTTTTTGCTATCTCGAAGGAATTTCTTGTGGTGGTGAGATTTCGCTTGGGGAAAAAGTTGTCGAATGCAAGTAGTGCAAAGTTGCAAAGTGTTGCAACTTTCGTTCTGCAATTTGTGTGACCAAACTAACTGTCCCAACACATCCAAGTGGCTATGTTTGCACTAGGAATGGTCCTCTTTTATACCCAAACATGCTGAATTGCTCCAAGCTACATTCAATCGGCCGAATCCATTAAGAGTCCAAAGTGCAAAATGGCTGCAAACTTCAACATGATGTTACTCAGACACCATGACACTTAGAAACTTCTTATCTAAGCCTATGAAATTGTATTGTGCCATCTACAATATATCTCAATTTTTTCTATCTCGGAGGAATTTTCTTGTGGTGGCAATATTTCGATTGGGAAAAAAGTTGTCAAATACAAGTAGTGCAAAGTTGCAAAGTGGTGAAAATTTCGTTATGCAAATCGTGTGACCAAAATAACTATTCCAATGGATTTGAGTGGGTAAATTAATGCTAGGAATGGTCCTCTTTCACACCCAAAGATGCCGAATCGCTCCAAGCTACGTTCAACGGGCTGAATCCCTTAAGAGTCTGAAGTGCAAAATTGTTGCAAACTTCAACATGACACTACTTGGACACTGTGATGCTTAGAAACTTCTCATCTGAGCCTATGGTATCGTGTTGAACCCCTCTAAAATAACCTTTCTCAATTTTTGCTATCTCAGAGGCATTTTCCTGTGGTGGCAAGATTTTGATTGGGGAAAATGTTGTCAAATGCACGTAGTGCAAAGTTGCAAAGTGGTGCAACTTTCGTTATGCAACTTAGATGACCAAAATAAAATTTTCAATGCATCCAAGTGGGTACGTTTATGCTAGAAATGGTTTTATTTCACACCCAAATTATTTTTCACTCTGAGCTACATTCAACTGACTAAATCCCTTAAGAGTCTGAAGTGCAAAATAGATGTAAACTTCAACATGACATTACTCAGACACTGTGATGCTTATAAAATTATCATCTGAGCCTAGGGGATCATATTGTGCCCCTCTATAATAAATTCTCTTATTTTTTGCTATCTCGGAGGTGTTTTCTTGTGGTGGTGAGATTTCGCTTGGAGAAAAAGTTGTTAAGTGCAAGTAGTGCAAAGTGGTGCAACTTTCGTTCTGCAACTCATGTGACCAAAATAACTGTTCCAATGCATCTGAGTGGGTAGGTTTACGCTAGGCATGGTCCTCTTTTGCACCCAAATGCACTAAATTTCTCTGAGCTACGTTCAACCAGTTGAATCCCTTAAGAGTCCGAAGTGCAAAATGGCTGCAAACTTCAGAATGACCTTACTTGAATACTGTGATGCTTAGAAACTTATTGTTTGATCCTATGGGATTGTGTTATACCCCTATGCAATAACCTCTCTCAATTTTTGATATCCCAAAGACATTTTCCTATGGTGGGGAGATTTCTCTTGGGGAAAAAGTTATCAAATGTAAGTAGTTCAAAGTTGTAAAGTGGTGCAAATTTTGTTTTACAACTCGTGTGACCAAACTAACTATTCCAAAATATTCAAGTGGGTACATTTACTCTAGGAATGGTCCTCTTTCACACCCAAACATGCTGAATCACTTCGAGCTACGTCCAACCGACTGAATCCCTTAAGAGTCTGAAGTGCAAAATGCTTGCAAACTTCAGTATGACGTTAATCGGACACCGTAACACTTAGAAATTTTTTGTCTAAGCATATGGGATTGTGTTGAGCCCCTCTACAATAAACGCTCTCAGTTTTTTCTATCTCGAGGGAATTTTTGTGTGGTGGCGAGATTTCACTTGGAGAAAAAGTTGTCAAATGCAAGTAGTACAAAGATGCAAAGTGGTGCAATTTTCATTTTGCAACTCGTGTGACCAAACTTACTATTCCAACACATTTGAGTGGGTAAATTTACACTAGGAATGGTCCTCTTTCACACCCAAATGTGCCAAATCACTCTGAACTACGTTCAACTAACTGAATCCCTTAAGAGTTAGAAGTGAAAAATGACTAGAAACTTTAGCATGACGTTACTCAGACACCGTGACACTTAAATTTTTTTTTCTTGAGCCAATGAGATCATGTTGAGAACCTCTACAATAACCTCTCTTGGTTTTCGCTATTTCGAAGACATTTTTCTATGGTGGCGAGATTTCACTTGGGGAAAAAGTTATCAAATGCAAGTAGTGTAAAGTTGAAAAGTGGTACAACTTTCATTCTGCAACTCGTATGACCAAACTAACTGTTCCAACATGTCTGAGTGGGTAAGTTTATGCTAGGAATGGTCCTCTTTCACACCCAAACATGCCGAATCACTCCGAGCTACGTTCAACCGACTGAATCCCTTAAGAGTTTGAAGTGCAAAATGGCTGCAAACTTCAATATGATGTTACTTGGACACCATGATGCTTATAAATTTTTTGTCTAAGCTTATAAGATTGTGTTGTGCCCTGCTACAATAACCTATCTCAGTTTTTTCTATCTCAATGGGGTTTTCTTGTGGTGGCGAGATTTTGCTTGGGGAAAAAGTTGTCAAATGCAAGTAGTTCAAAGTTGTAAAGTGGTGCAACTTTCGTTATGCAACTCGTGTGACCAAACTAACTGTTCTAGTGTGTTTGAGTGGGTACGTTTATGCTAGGCATGGTCCTTTTTCATAGCCAAATGCGCTAAATCGCTTCGACCTACATTCAATCGGCTGAATCTCTTAAGAGTCTAAAGTGCAAAATGACTGCAAACTTCACCATGACGTTACTCAAACACCGCAATGCTTAAAAAATTCTTATCTGACCCTATGGGATCATGTTGATTCTATCTATAATAACCTCTCTCAATTTTCACTATCTCGGAGACGTTTTCCTCTGGTGGCGAGATTTTGCTTGGGGAAAAAGTTGTCAAATGCAAGTAGTGCAAAGTTGCAAAGTGGTGTAACTTTCATTATGAAACTCGTGTAACCAAAATAACTATTCCAACACATCCAAGTGGGTACGTTTACGCTAGACATGGTCCTCTTTCACACCTAAACAGGCTGAATCACTCCGAGCTACGTTCAATTGGCTGAATCCTTTAAGAGTCTCAAGTGAAAAATGGCTGCAAACTTCAGTATGACGTTACTCAGACACCATGACACTTAGAAAATTCTCTTCTGAGCCTATGGTATCATTTTGTTCCCCTCTACAATAACCTATCTCAATTTTCACTATCTCAGAGGTGTTTTCTTGTGGTGGCAATATTTTTCTTGGGGAAAAAGTTGTCAAGTGCAAGTAGTGCAAAGTTGCAAAGTGGTGTAACTTTCGTTTTGCAATTCATGTGAGAAAAATAACTATTCCAATGTGTCCAAGTGGGTACATTTACACTAGACATGGTTCTCTTTCACACCCTAACACGTCGAATCACTATGAGCTATGTTCAACCGGTTGAATCCCTTAAGAGTCTAAAGTGCAAAATGACTGTAAACTTTAGCATGACATTACTCAAAAAATATGATGCTTAGAAAATTCTAGGATGAGTCTATGGTATCATGTTGAGCCCCTCTAAAATTACCTCTCTCTATTTTTTCTATCTTAGAGGCGTTTTCCTGTGGTGGCAAGATTTTGCTTGGGGAAAAAGTTGTCAAATGAAAGTAGTGCAAAGTTGCAAAGTGGTGCAACTTTCATTCTGAAACTTGTGTAACCAAAATAACTTTTTCAATGCATCCAAGTGGGTACATTTATGCTAGTAATGGTTCTCTTTCACACCAAAATGCACAAAATCACTCTGAGCTACATTCAACTGACTGGATCCCTTAAGAATCTGAAGTGCAAAATAGATGCAAACTTCAACATGACATTACTCGGACACCGCAATGCTTAGAAACTTCTCATCTAAGCCTATAGGATTGTGTTGTGCCCCTCTATAATAAATTCTCTTAGTTTTTTCTATCTCAAAGGTTTTTTCTTATGGTGGCGAGATTTTGCTTGGGGAAAAAATTATCAAGCGCAAGTAGTGCAAAGTTACAAAGTGGTGCAACTTTCATTTTGCAACTCATATTACCAAACTAACTATTCCAATGCATCTAAGTGGGTAAATTTATGCTAGGTATGGTTCTTTTTTTCACCCAAACATGTCGAATCGCTCTGAACTACGTTCAATTGGCTAAATCCCTTAAGAGTCTAAAGTGCAAAATGGATGCAAATTCAGGATGACGTTACTCAGACACTATGATGCTTAGAAACTTATCATCTGAGCCTATGGGATTATGATGTGCCCTTTTACAATAAAATATCTTAGTTTTTTCTATCTTAGAGGAATTTTCCTTTGGTGGCAAGATTTTGCTTGGGGAAAAAGTTGTCAAATGCAAGTAGTGCAAAGTTGCAAAGTGGTGCAATTTTCGTTCTACAACTCGTGTGACAAAACTAACTGTTCCAATGTTTCTGAGTGGGTACGTTTACGCTAGGAATGGTCCTCTTTTTCACCAAAATGCACTGAATCGCTTTGAGCTACGTTCAACTGGCTAAATCCTTGAGAGTCCAAAGTGCAAAATGACTGTAAACTTTAGCATGCCATTACTCAGACACCGTGATGCTTAGAAAATTTTTGTTTGAGCCTATGAGATTGTGTTGAGCCCCTCTACAATAAAATCTCTCAGTTTTTTCTATCTCATAGGTGTTTTCCTATGGTGGCGAGATTTCGCTTGGGGAAAAAATTGTCAAATGCAAGTAGTGCAAAGTTGCAAAGTGGTGCAATTTTTGTTCTACAACTTGTGCGACCAAACTAACTGTTCCAATGCATTCGAGTGGGTAGGTTTATGCTAGACATGGTCCTCTTTCACATCCAAACATGTTGGATTGATCTAAGCTATGTTCAACCGACTGAATCCCTTAAGAGTCTGAAGTGCAAAATGGTGGAAAAATTCAGCATGCCATTACTTGGACACCATGATGCTTAGAAACTTCTCGTCTAAGCCTATGGGATCATGTTGTGCCCTTCTACAATAACCTCTCTTAGTTTTTGCTTGGAAGGAAAATAAGCATGTCTATGTCAAGAGAAAGTCTGCCCAATCTTGGTAAGGCACAAGCAAAGTCCACCATGCCCATGGTCAAGGAAAATATCTAAGATGATGAAAAGTCCACTTGGGAAAGAAAAGCTATGTCCAAAATTGTGTCAAGTCCGCCCTTGGCTTGAATAATGCTTGTCCAAGACAAAGGTAAAGTTCACCCAATTCAAAGCATACATGGAAAAGACAACGTAAAGTCGGCCAAGCTCAAAGCATACATGGAAAAGACAACTTAAAGTTTTCTCCAAGCTGAAAATAAGAGATGGAAAACATATCTTGAAGTCCACCTTAGCAAAGAAAGAAAATGTCAAGCACTTAATGAAGTCTGCCTTGCACAATGGCATGCACATGAAGAAGTCTGCCCAAGGTTGAAGTGAGGATGTCAAGAATGATGCCAAGTCCACCAAGAAGTGGCAAGACACAATTAAAGTCTGCCCAACCTTGGAAAATCATAAGTAGAGTCTACCTAGCCAAGATGAGGAAAGAAAACTCAAAAATTGGCTAAGTATTGATACCTTTGGGAGAAAAACTCAGAAAATTGGCTAAGTGTTGATACCTTGGAGAATAAAATTTCAAGATTTGGTTAAGTGTCAAGGAAATTCCCTAAGTGATGAGCAACTCTTCCCAACATGGCCAATCGATCATGAATTTTTCCAAGGCTAAAATGAAGATGTCTTGCCAAGTCCAAAGTCTGCCCAAGAATGGCCTGTTGATCATGAAGTTTGCCTAGTTAGCAAGGAAAGTGGCTTGCCAATGAGGAAGTCCATTCAAGCATAATATAAAAATTGCATGACATGTGCCAAATTCCACCAAGGTTAGAAACAAACATGGTAAAATTTTCCAAGAGGAAACAAAAAAATGGCTAAGTGTGAAATTTTCCTACAACAAAAAAATCAATTTTTGACTAGGTGTTGGCAATAAAATAGGAATAATGAAGAGGAATAAAGAGGAAAACTAAAAAGGAAATGAACAAAATCCTTGTCCAAGGATGGAGTCTACCCTTTTTAGCACAAGCCGAAATCAAAATTGAAGGAAAATCCATGGGAAAAGTTCATTCAAGCATAGAGATGGCCAAAACCTTGGCTAAGTGTTGAATGGTCCACATGAAGGTGTTACAAAATGAAATTGAATAGCCAAAATTTGGCTAAGTACAGGAAATACTTCACAGAGAAAGTTTCAATTTCCTCCATTGTGGTGAAAGCACATGGGAGTTCTTCTCCAAATTCAAGGCACTTGAAGGAATTTCAAAGCAATTAGGAAAGAAAAGTTTAATTAATAATATATTTGACTACAAAATACGACGAAACTGACCGACGAAATATGTAAAATACGATGTTCGTCGGGTGCTTGTAAAATTTGATGTGTAATTTCCAATTTTTTGAAAGTTTATCCCCGATGTTCGTCTAAATTTTGGCAAACCCGGGGTTTGTCGAAATGTCGGTTATCATTTTCGTCGAATTTTTGAAAGACATGAAAAAATAAAAAAAATAAAATTGTGGCCGACATAAAGAAAAGTGAGTTCGCACCTGATTTATTGCGATAGTGTTTTGCTCTACTTGAGACAGTTTGTGGAGAACTAAGGATGATTTTATTGGGAAAAATTAGAAAAAATTCAAGAAGATATCGCCAGGTTGAGGGTAGTCATTGTCTTTTTATAGAATTCAGTTGTGAAGTCAGATTTGTAGTTCCAGATTTGAAAATCATATTTTACAGCAACATCTCATCAGATTTCATTTTTAGAGGTAAGGGTTTTGAGAATTTCATGTCTAGATTTTATTGTGTGGAATCACCATAAGATCACAACCGAGGAACAGATTCTTGTGACTATAATTATGTGATCCATAACTGTATTGGTCATGTGGCACAATTGTTCTATAACAAATATAGGATGCATTCATGTGTGACCCAAGTTTAATGTGGCTATGTTGTGATAGAAATGGAGGCACTCATATAATGTAGTTAATTCAGGTTGTATAATGTAGGTGTCAATCATCATTGGGTGCATTTTGTTGTCTCAAGTTTAACAGGTTAGGATGTAATTATAGCATGATCGGAAGAGTGATTACCTCTTGCTGCAATAAAGAGCCTATAACTCTGGTTGATATGCAGAGTGGTTGTGTTATATCAATTATGTAGTGCATTCAAGCACAACCCATGTTTAATGGGCTATTCTAGAGAGTGATCAAGATTTTCTAAACCTTATGAATGTTACTTGACATATATTTGCATAATATCAAATTCCTTCAGAGGTTTTTGAAGTATCAATGTATCTTATATAGGGTTTAGAATGATTTCTTTTAATTAAAAAAATAAATAAATGATGTATTTCCCTGTAATTAGATAATGTGGAGATCTCCTAAATCTGCCCCAACACACTGTCCTCTTTCACTGTATTCATTACTCCAGCTACTAGGTTTTTGCATGTGACATCTTTAATATCTTCATGACCATGGCTTTTAAATAGATCTTAGTCTTTGCTTTAATCTTTTTCATGGTAACCCTTGAGTTCCATAATCCATCTTCAATCTTTTCTAAGAACGTTGTCTTAAGCTAGACTGCATAGTATGCATATAAAGCAAGTCCTTCATACCTGCCATTGGTCCAAACCACCACTCACTTCCTTGCTTAAAATGTTGCCTCCATAAGCACAATAACATGTTTTAAAATCATGGTTTCTAGTGATTGACCATTAAGGTCACCACTTTCTTCATGAAGATACAATGAGATTTTTGTCTTCAAACTCAAGGAATAATGGAAGATAACATTGTGAATTGTTTGTCGTGTACAATTCAATTTTCTTGCACATTTACTGCTTTGCTAACTTTCTTTAAGACTAGGTATTACACCCTCAGCTACAATCTCAAACAACTCACTCACTATCACTTGAAGATTCCTTTCATGAGCATCCTTCTATAAAATCAAACTATGCCCTATAGACTACCTACTTACTACAGGGGACTCCTTGTTTCATGGTATTGTAGTTCTTAAGATCCTTCAACCTTATTGACACTACTTCACAATCCACAAGGTATTATTCACTATTTTCCCATTTTTGGTGAGTCTCAAAACACTGTTCAAACATGCAATCCACTACCTCCATTATACAATATTAATGGCTAAGAAGAAACATTGAACCTATGATTACCATTGTTACTTGATTTGGACAGTCATTCCTTGATTGCATTTGCCTTGTCTAACACTACCAAAAGCATTTGAAAAACCCTTAAGGTCAGCAAGGGGGTAAGGAAACTCACTGTTAAAATCTCCACTTTACTATGCAAAGTTTGAGCTTTATTATCTTGTCACTGCTTAGCCTGTTTTTGACTGTCACATCTCAAGTGACTGTCATTCTTCTTATCGTAGATTGCATTTACAAATTTCACTAAGATACATAGTGTGCTTGTTATTGGCTACAATCTTTAGATTGCAAGATTTTGTTATTACCTACAATGGCTCAATCTTTCTGGTATTGCAACCTCACTAATCTGCTATAGTTATTGTTTATATTTTTACGGAGGCCTAGGGTTTGTACCCTAATCATGCTCTTAACAATGCTTCTATTATTTTTTATTAGGGCTCTCTCAATGTTGAGGGCCCTAGGGATAAGCTCGTCATAAAAAGTGACACATTGCATCTTTAACTAAAATGATAAATTCGTATTGACATTAGCAATGATGATTCCGACTCGTTGCTCCTTAGGAATGGGTCACTTGCTCTTACTAGCTCACTACCTCCATTGTTGTAGGAATTTTGTGATCAAGTTCAATATTTTGATTTTAGGAGTCCTAATAGTTGGAAATCATAGTAAAATCAGAATTTAATAAGTTTTGGAATTAGCATTGTAAAGTTTTTTTTGGGGTCATTAATTTCAGACTATCTTCTCTTTTGTAGGGGTGGTTGCATGCCAAATTTTTTTGGTGTAATATATCAGAATTATTAGATTATGTTACCTGTCTATGAATAAAAATTATTGGAGTGAGTTTGATATTTTTTGAAGATCTAAATAGTCAAGCTTGGTAAAGAAAAATCATGTTAGATAATATTAGTCTAGAACAAAATGAAGAGACACTTGATAGATTGTGGGATAAATTGACAAGAAAGGGTGATGGGAAATGTTATTGTCCTTGCAATAATTGCAAGGGCTTAAAGACAAGATGAATTTTCATCACAACAGTTGAGAAAAATTGTAGACAACATGGTCACATTGAAGGGGAGCATGATTATCGTCCATTGGTAAGTTGTTCATTATATGTATTTATATTGATTGAATTTGTAAATGTTTATATTGTTTTAACATTTTATATATATATAATCACTTGATCATGATCATGGTTTATTTGTGTCTATCATTATTATAAAGGTGGGGCACCCTAGGGCAGATGAAATGGATTATCACGTCCCGGAGAATGTGGTATTGCAAGCGGACGAACATGGAGCTGTGAATATCGAAGATGAAGTTAATGATCCTATGGAAGAAGATGATCATGCGCCAAAAAACAAAGTTGAAGATGATGGTACAAATACATTGATCTATGCCACATTTAGTGGTAGAGCTGATCATGATGATCAAGATGACTTTGATGATGTTCATGATTTACCTGTACTTGACAAGGCATACGAGCCCCTTTATGAAGGCTCTAAAACAACTCTTTTCTCTGCTGTATTGTTGCTGTTGAACTTGAAGGTTATGAATGGTTTATCAAACATAGCAATCTCACAAATGTTAAGGTATGTCATATATTTCATATTTTTTTATCTATTTTAATTGTTGTTAGTTCATCACTAGTAAATAAAGGATGAAATATGTACCATTAATATTCTTTATATGAACAAATTATTTTTTGTTGTAGATTGATTGGTGAATCTTTGTTACCACCATCAAATATTTTACCTCGCTCATACTGAGATTTATGTGCCATTATGAAAGATATCAGAATGGAGTATCAAGCAATAGATGCATGTCCCAATGATCATATTATATATCATAAACAACAAGAATTTGCAATAGAATGCCCGAAATGTCATATTAGTAGATATCGAACAGATCAACTAACAAAAATGGTGCTCGCAAGGTTCTTCATTATATTCCCATTATTTCACGTATGCAATGATTATTTAGGTGCAAAAGGTTAGCGCAATTGATGGATTACCATGCACAAAATAGAAGTGGAGATTACATTCTTTGAATGCTTGCAGATGGTTCTGCAATTAGGGACATGGAGAAAAAATGGCCACACTTTAAAGAAGAACCTCGTAATCTCATGGTTTCATTGGGAGCGGATGATGTCAATCCATTTGGAGATCTGAGATCTATTTACTCAGTGTGGCCAATTTTTGTTATCAATAATAACATTCCTCCATGGATGTCAATAAAGAAGGAGCACACAATGTTGTCAATGATTGTTCTAGGTATTTGTTTACATCAATTTTCTTTAACATAGTAGCATCTCATTTGTCTTATTTGTTGCATAATGACTTATATTTTTTTCATTCAATAGTCATGTACATTAATTTATATATATTGCAAAAAATGGTTATAATAATTATGTAATGTTTATGTTCATTCAACTAGGTAAGTACCAAGTTAAAGATATGAATGTATATATCGAGCCTCTTATCGACGAGTTACTAAAGTTATGGAATGGCGTCACTATGTATGAGTCTCCAGACCAATAGGACAAAGACAATTTCAATTCCATGCAATGCTTGTATGGACAATTCATGATGCCCTAGGGCTAACACATTTTTGTGGTATGTTATAACGTTCGACTGCACTTTAACAATATTTAATTTGATAGATATCATGAATGTTTTAAAATAATCTATTCATTATATATAATTATAAAAATTGACATATTTAATCCAATTATATATCATCTTGCAGGTCTTCAAACAAAGGGAAAATTTGCATGTCCAATTTGTGGTCCAAAGATGAAATCTCGTCGTTCAACAAGTTTAGGAAAGTAGGTGTTTGATGAGTATAGGCACTTCCTCCATAGAAATCATAAGTATCGAACTACTGAAAAACATCTTTTCAATGGGAAAGAGGAGACTACATCAAAACCACGAAGAATGTCACCTCGCCTATGGAAGTTGGAATATAATAGAATTAATCGTCAAGGTTATACATTGGATCAAATTGTTTATCTATCATATATAATATGTTTTGAATTTATATTTTTATATTGTGTTGTGTTTACTCATGTTGTAATTGACAATGCCAATTGTCGTTAATTTGTTTAACTTATATGCTTCATGAAGGTCATCAAGGCATTAATGGTCGGCTTCCACAAGGACTAAAAAGTTATCCCAGAAAATTTAGTAGGTTTCCCTACTATGAGCAGCTACAAATTGTGCATTTGTTTGATACAATGCATATCGGAAAGAATATAATAGAAACGTTATGAAAAATATTAGATGGAAGACATGACAAAGAAAAAATTGTCAAAATTTGTAGTGACATTCAGGAAGCCAATCATACAATGAAAAATGTCATTCAATTAAATAGTGATGGAGACCAAATTAATACAAGTGCCCTTCCTTGGTTATTAACAGAGCAGCAAAGCAATGCTATAAAAGAAGTCATACAAAATATTCGATTTTCCATAGGATTTGCTGCGAACATAAACAATATAATAATAAAGAAAGGTGAATTTGGGTCAGGGATGAAAATGCATGATTGGCATATATTCATTAAGGTAATTATTCTGGAATATTATATACACTTGTATAATGCATGTACTTTTCAGCGTATTGTGTTTACTACTTTTGAAAAAATAATGAAAATATCATTTTATAATTGTTGCAGTACATTCTACCTCTATCTCTCCTAGACAACTTTGACAACAATGTCAAGCAAGTTATATATGATCTTGGAAAATACATGAGGTAAGTAGTGAGATTTGTTCAATTTGCTGTATACATATAATTTCCATTTGTTTTACTTGTTATGTAATATACTGTATATTTTTGTTAAATATCGTTAATATATTTGTGCCTTGAATCACTTGTAGATGGCTATCATCTAAAGAAATCCATAAAAAATATATAAATTTTTGGAAGAGAAAAATTTCTTGTCTAATGTGTGAAATGCAAAAGTGTCTACCTTCAACATTTTTCAATGCACAAGAACACTACCTCATACACCAAGTTAAGGAGATTGAATTGTGTGGGCCTGTACATAAAATGTCAATGTGGATGGTTGAGAGGCACTTGAAATTTTTGAAGGCTTTGGTTAGACAAAGAGCACATCCTGAGGGTTCTATGGTGGAGGGATATATGGTATACTAGACCATGGTCTACATTAGTGAATATCTTCCTAAGTTTGCAACAAAGATCCATTTAGATCGCATTTGGGATCCTAACTCCATTAACAAATTCGAAGGGGAGTACCTGTTGGGGAAAGGTAGATTGAGGAAAGTGAGAGGTAATTATAAGATGGTCATGGAGATTAATTGGAATAAATTTTACATATGATTTTTATGTATATTGTACTTATTTAATTATTAATCTTCAATATGCATCAATTATAAATTAAGGTTGTATACCATGGTATTTAACTAATTATCGTCGTTTGAATTTTAATTTATTTTGGTACAATTGGTTGAGAGTGGGATGCACTACATTTGTACATCACAAACAATCTTGATTGGATGATGGTATGGATTGAACGATGTCAACAATCTGGTCACGCATTAACATGGGAAGGTGTAGCTTCATTGGTTAAAGAAACTCATCGTAATGGAGATTCCAATGTTACACAAAGGGAAATTGATTTAGCATATGGTTTAAGAGATAAACAAGTACGTATAAATATATTAATCACCCATATTATTTAATTATTTTCAAATCTTAAGATTTTTTTCTTTGCATACATTTGGCCAAGAATAAATGTGTTTATCAACTGATGATATTGCAATAATTTTTACATGTTTGACATATTGCAGGTGAAACACCACAAGGCTATGTGGTGCAATGGTTATAAATTTTGAATCAAAATGTTGGATGACATGAAGAAAACTTGTGATTCTGGTATAACTGCAGTCTTTCAGGTGACTAATGTTTCATCTAGAAGTGACATACATTCAGAAGTCTTAGAAAATCGATACTATGGGATTTTGGATGATATGCTTGAGTGTGACTTTAAGTCCTTCAGATTAATTTTGTTCGTCGTCCTATGGTATAGGCTACGATTGAATGAAAATGATCCTGAGAGAACTGTTATTGAACATGATAATAGATTTACCATGGTTAATACAAGGTTGATTGAGCGAGCTGGAAATGAGCCCTATGTTCTTCCAAGCCAATGTGAGCAGGTATTTTACTCAGAGGTTCTAGGTAAATCGGGTTGGTCATTTGTTGTTAGACATGATCCAAGAGGAAGGCCGGTAAAGTATAATGTGGTGGAAGAAGAAGATACCAAAGAACTAGAAGATGATGTAGATGATCGGGGATCAATGGTTAGTTGATGATGTCCTGACGAATAATAGAAGAGGAGGAACTAGATGATGATGATGTAGTAGTAGTTAATGTTCATGAAGATGACATCCGTGTGGATGATGACATTATCGAAACTGTCTCGATAGCGATGATGATGATATGACCAATCCTTACAATGTAGTCTGGATCGGATAATCACGGAGACAAAGGGATGAAGAAGAAGATCGATGACATTGAAATGTATAAGTTATGTGATTATATTATCTATTTGATATTAATTTCTTGATAGAATTATATTTGACTTATGTGGTTACATAATTAATTCATGATGTTTTTTAATTTTTATGCCATTACATAATTAATTTAATGATGTACTTTTAATGTTTGAAAGGTCAAAAAATTAAAACATTTCAATAGTGATGTTAACAACCTTGAAATTAGTGTGTTTTATGTTTCATGTGATCATAAAAGATTAAAAATTCAGTTGTAGAGGTGGTTGTTCAGTGGTTGACGTGTATGTTGGTTCTTTTTACAATGTAACCAGGTTTGTCTTCTAATATACCTATGGAATTGCCAATTCCAATCGAAGACAGCTCGAAGGACCTCGACCAACTGACGAGAACTTAAAAAGCCTCGTACACTTCGGGCTCTGCAAGACCCGGGAGGGTGATCCCTTAATGTGTTTACAACCTCTGCACCATTATTATCTAAGTTACCGGTTCAGTTTTGGGTTCGAGTTCAAGTTCAAGAACCCGGTTCGCCGGTTCGGTAAAATTTTTTTTGGGGTTGGGTTTGTTTTGGGTTCAGTAATACAAAAACATATAAAAATCATAAATATATACATATTTGCAGTAGTACTTAAGTTTAGAATACACCACCTTACTAATAGTCAAATAACATAGCAAAAATACACCACCACTTGATACTCAAATGTCATGATATAGATTCATTTGGCATATTTTATTGATTCCTCTTCAAACATAGGATTTGAGAAGTATGTATCCAAATTTTGGATCTAAGAACATGTTTTGCATTTGTTTGAGCTGTCAAAAGTAGGTATGCACAACTTGCCTAACCTTCATTGTAAGTCCTAGCTGTGGGTTCCTCTCTCTTTCTTGGGTTTGTTTCTTAGCTTCAATTGGCAAAAATTGGTAAGAGACATTATTTCATGAGATTATTCCTAACAGATCTATACTCATTTAGGTAGTCCAAATAGCTCTGTCCTACATTCTTCTGTCCCTCTGACCATCTAGGTCTTCTGCTCTATCCAAAATTTAGGCATCAGGGGTCTAGTTACTAATCCTGTTATTGTTCTGGTATTATTATTGTTGTTGTTGTTTGCAAAGTTAATCGCATCACTGTTCATATTTTCAACATTTGTGTCAATAACTTGGTACACTGCTGCTATCCCTGTATAAGTGCATTTAGTTGCTGCTCTATATTAATGTCCTCATGTGAATTTCTTTTATCTTTTTTTTCCATGATTTCTTCTACTTCCAAATCTGCAAATGAAAATCCTTCTATATTTTCCAAACATTGAAATTGTGGCCTTTTGAGTTTTATTTGATAACACTTGTTTATTTTATCACTTGGATGCATATGGAGTGTATTTCTACATCAATCTATTAGTGACCCAACAGGCTAGTAGGAAAACTAGCTTAGATACCATTAAAATATCCCTAACTATTTTTTTTGTATTTTTGACAAATGTTTGACAAAATACTTATGAACTAAATAAATGCAAGAAATTGATTTACTTTGGTCTAACCACAATTCACACAGCTATAAAAATGAAATATTAATGGTATTCAATTGAAATTTATCTCAACCTAGCTACACACGAAGACATCACATATCTATTTCATGTGTTAGAGGCAAATATTAGGGTTAGAGGGAATAAAATAGTCTTTAAAAGTCAACAAAAGGTCAAAAAATTAATTAAAAATTGCAAAAACACGTTGAAAAAGTTTTCCTGGGCACAAATTCTACCCGGGTTCGGACCGGGTTCAAAAAAATGAACCCTGGCCGAACCCACAGTCAGGGTTTTGAACCCTGGTCGAACCCACAGCGAATTTGATCAAACCAGACCTGAATTTCAAACCCAAACCGAACCCGTATCGTACCCAGGCTTCCCAGGGGTGAACCCGGTAACTTAGATTATTATAAACAACATTAACAATAACAGATGATCTCACTTAATAGCTCAACAAGATAAGATAATATCAACTAGAATTGGTTGTTCATAGACAATATCAACTATCTAGAGCGTGAGATAACTAAACACAATCCATTGTATAAGATAGTCAATGATTTGCAACTTGTAGCAAGCTCTAGGAAAAGACAAACAAATACTAAACTACATGAATAATTACAACTTAGATCAGTGCCATATATCCATTGTAGGAGTCAAATTCATAAGCATCTAGAGGTTTATAATAGATTTAATACATCACATATAAGATCCTTGACAATATTGCATTACAATTTCATCATTATGCATTCTAACCAGGACTACTTATCAAATCCTTATACAACACATATCCGCCTATAATCCCATTCAAGCATTTTGATTAATTCATTGAATTAAAGCTAAAATAGAATCATACACACCACAACAGTGAGATGGATAAAACAACCCTTAGTTATTTCATTCAAAGTTCAGATATGCATGTACAATGGAAAGACATGAGCTTGAATTTTCATTTCAACTCAAATGCTAGTACTGTTATACAACATTAAATCTCTATGAACTCAAAACCTGTTACATAATGACTCAAAACCTAGATTGCATTTCCCTCTAAAACCATCGAGACTTTACAATTGGCTTTGCAACTTCACCCTGGAGCTGGAAATAAAAAATTATCTAACTTGCTAACGTGCCGGCCTTGAAATCCTTCTTATAGAAAGGAAGGAGCAAACAAGCGGGCTAGAAAGTACACTTGTCACTAGTCAATTGGAGCACCTGGTGATATTCCAAAATTTGTTACAATAGCCACCACATTGAAAAATATTCTTGTTCAAAAATCGTTACAACAACAATCATTCTAGAGCATATTCTCGTTCATCATGTCAGCGAAGGAAGGTTGATGCAATAACAAAAACCACGCGAAACCCACACTAAGAAATTCATCCATACAAAACTGGAAATGTTGTAACCACAACATCTGATTAGCCACCTGTTGGTAGCCCACTCTTTTTAGTCATCATCATTCAAATGCTTAGCCACCCACCTCTGGTATTCTTCGTCAGTTGGCCAGTCAAAATCAATCACCTCTTTTACCTTTGTACTATAAGGCAAATACTTTACCACTACCTGATTAGCATCTCTTTCAAAAGATTCCAAAAATGAGCCAGTACCAATAATCTTATCCATACAATTTACCAACAAATCATAATCTGAGTCATCACAAATTATTTTAATTTGATTATTGATGGCTTTACTTGCTTGATCCTGCCATTGTTGGAGTGTTCTGATTTCCCCCTACTCATCAGTTATATCAGGTAACAGTGTGTTACCCCAATCATTGAAGTTCTTTACCAATTCCCTAATCTTCCTACTTAGATCATCTAGAAAGGTTTGAAAACCTTGTAATGATTTAACTAATATATAAGTAGACTTCAATGATTGGGGCATGTTATTTACATCAAACCTTGAGGCTTTATTCATAACATCTAGATTATTTTCCCTAGGGATCCAATTTTGAATTATTGGAATCACTATCCCGTGATCCCTATCAATATTATTTATTGCTTCAAATAGAAAAGAATACAAAGAATGTATAGAGGGCAGTTTATTATCCACCTTTTCATTTAAATGCTCCAAAACAAGAGTAAAAATTTCTTTTTCTTTTGAGAAAACCCTCCTCTTTTACCCTTAGTGATGTCTATAATTGATCAATTTTTGCATGAGCTGCCTCTTTGTTGGATCAACAAAGCACTCTGTTTCTTCATCAACTTGTTCTAGAGGAGGGGTAAGAGCAGGATTTTGAATGGGAGACCCTGGTGTAGAAACATTTGGAGAAGCAAGAGGCATTAACCCTGCTTTGGGAGGTGATGTGCTGGTTCCTGGAGCATTGGATGTTTCCCTAGTATGTATATACTTGAACCTTTCTACTTCAGTTTGCAGCTCAACATTCCTCTATTGCATTTTACTATATTCTTCCAATTAAAATGTTATACTTCTCCATTAGGCTCTTTCTTTCCTCACTCTCCCTTGTGATCTTTTGGGCCAACTTGGCCACATTCCATGATTAAACTAGTGGCTTCGGTTGTTGTAGTCTCTGAAGCCCTCTTTATTATTAATCCTCCTTTGAAATTTGGATTAATATCAGCAATGTTTGGCTTTCTTCCTTGTGGAGCCAATGCCTAAATTGCCAAGGTCTCATATTCTTCACTAAAGGAAAAGTTTTGTAATGCTGCCTTAACTTCTTCTTCAGAATCTTGAAAAAGATTCTTGGACTTTATAATGGCATTGAAAGCCACTACATCTGCAATATCCCATTCAGGCAAAATCAAAACACCAGCCTGATTCACTAGTTGTCTTCCTTCTTCAAGAGTGATGTTTTTGAACTCTTCGATTAGTTCAGCTTTCACTTCTTCATCATTCTCTTGATCTAACCTGTCAAGCCTTAGTTCTCTTCTCTCCTTGCATTTATTTTGATATTCCTCAAATTTCATCCTCCATGCCAATTGCAAGTATACAAGAGTCTTTACAAATGCATTTCCATCTAAGAACTCCTTGCAAGCCTCCACTCTTGCATCCTACACACTCTTACCCTTCATATCCAAATTAGATAGAACCAATTTAGCTGACCTAGGAGGGGACGACATATCAGCCTGCATGTCTTGATCAATAACTATAATTTCATTTGTGAGATCCTCAGGTAGGTGATTAGTTCTTTGCCTCTTACGGCTTGGCTCAGGTGGTGGTGATGGAGGACTGTGCTCTGGTGAAGATCCTAATTCAATGATTTTGACAGCCCCAGGTACTTTGAATTTTGGGCTTGGTCGTGAAGGCGCCTTCATTATTTTCTTCCCTTTTCTGTCTACTTCTTCCTCATCACTGCCAGTATCCCTTTTCCTCCTATAGATGGGCCACTTTTCTGTAGGCTGATATACTGACCTTGTTTCAATTGGAATATCACTTTGTCCTTGCATGTCTAGACTTAGCCTTAAATTTATCTTTTTGGTGTTCAAGGTGTCCACTATCTCCTTGAAATTCTTCATTAAAAAATTAATTCTCTTGTGGTATGGAGTGAATTCCATCAATGGATCATATGTCGGATCCATTTCATGCATAATATCCAGTAGCTTACTACAAGCTATCCACTTTTCCTTGTTTAATTCTTGTCTATTTAAATCAAATTCATTCCTGATCAGGTCCTTGGGGAAATTGAACTCATGTGCAATTTTGCCACCTTTTATTCTTTGTCTGAAAAGAGAAAAGAAACCTTTTGGATCATGGTGTCGCCTTGGACCAAATCTCAAATGGTAATCAATAAAGAATTTGTCAAAATTTGTCTAGCCTCCCTTTGAAAATGTAAAGTCATACACTACTGTATAATTAGGGAATAATGTTCCCTTCCCCTTTCCAGTTAGGTTATCTTCATGAATACACCCCATCTGCCACATAACTTCTGCAAACCTTAGTCTCGATGGCACATTGTATGGCAGTATGTGAGGGGTTCCTTCAAATCCATATATTCTTAGGATAGTGCTGACTGGATATGGGATAATGTCACCCTAATTATGTAAAACCCTCAATTCTGGTTTCCTCTCCTTCGGCCTAAGGAAATCATGCACTTCCTTAGGGATCCTAGGTACATTTACCATCAATCTAGCCCTCAATCTTGTAGCAAAACAATTATCAAATTACACATAATTGGTGCTTTCCTTATTACAGGACAAATCTGCAGTCCATATCTGTACTGACAATCTTTGTCCATTAACTGATTATCTTAAGTTCATCTTCTCAGCAAAGAAATCATCATTCCTAAACAAGAACATATGCATCAACATGGAATACCAAAAGAATTGAGTACTAGTATCACCATTCTGCAGCTTTGACAGTCCTTCATGTATCCTCTCCACCAAAAAATAAGCAAAGTCATATGTTACAGAGAAGTTAGGGTGTTGTATTTGCACCCCCATGAACATGTATGCACTCAACATTACTGCACCAGGGCTGAAACCCAAAATCTGACATAGTGAATAGAAAGTAGCCAGGAAAGGCTTTTCAAAACAATTCAATCTGAAGGGTTCTTGGTCACTAGGGGTGATGTGAAATTGTGAACGCCCTGCCTTAACCAGATGAGGTGGAAGCAACTTAACCCTAAAAAGAGATTTCAATTTTGTATACTCCTACTTCATTTCTTCAAGATTAATAGGAACTAAGTCATCACTTGGCTCACTCAAATCAAAAGTCTATTGGATAACATCTATGTTAATTTCTAATAGAATCCCTCCATCATTATCTCTGATTACCCATGTGATAGGGTCATATCTTTTGGCCACTGCTCTAAGTAAGTCCACATCAGGGAACACATTTGGAACAACCAACTTTCCCATGTCGTACATCCATCCATTTGAAAAAGGATGAGGCAAATTCCTCTGTCCATACCATAATCTGAACATTTCTAAGCACATTGCATGGAACCCTAGCATCGGCAATGTTGGAATTATTACACACCAACCCCTCCTAAGTTTCCTAGCATCAACACCAAACCTTTCCTTCTCTCATTTTTTGATAATGAAAATTGATCTAGGAAATCATCATTACAAGTTTCTTTTCAAATACTCAATGTGGCCAGAGTGTTGCTTGGTTGGCGCCATTTTAGACAAACTAGGGCCTCACTACAATGTTACACTTCAAGTGGCTATGACTAAGCAGAGATAGGAAATTACAGAGTAAAAATACCACAATTCCTCACAATAGCCCTAACAAAAGATTTTAATGAACTCAGTGACAAGTATAGCATACGCTCCCCCACCCTTCTCAAATTTAGGTGTAGAATGACTGGGAAATAGAGAAAATTAACTCACGATTTTTTTTGCACAAACTCTAATTTTTGGCTGCAGCTGCTTGCAATTTCACCTTTGGCTCTGAAACTATTTTCACAAAATACTTGGATGCTTTGTGATACAAATGAGATGAGTAAATTTATTTTATGTCGATCAAATCCTGCTAGTGGATGTCTCATCCGCCATTAAAGCCCACTCACGTGCTGCACGAAGGGCTCCAACCATAAATTAATACATATTTAAATTTGAGCCGTTGATCCTTTAGTTTGATCAAATCATCGACGACCATCTTCAAAATAGGCTGAGGAAGGAATGCCACGTGGCTGTTTCCCGTGATATTGTAGTCCTTTGATTTACCATCGTGGGATGGCGAGCACCGTCGATCTTCTTACCATAAATCCTGCTCCTTCAAAAATGGTTGCCGTCCTTTCCTTTAACTGTCGAGCAACTTTTCCCTTAAAATCATAACATCTGCATTGAAATAAAACATGTGCATCTTACAAGCGCATTAGTAATCCACCCCATAATACATTTAAAACTGGTGAATGCTTTCTTCATTCCTTAGGCTTCATTAGATGAGACACGTGGCAGGCACCCGCGACATCGTGATCCCAAAATTCCTAATCGCGGGATGGCGGGCACCGTCAATCTTGAAGAGACAGCTCATCAACGGTCATGCAGATTTCATCCTTTAGGAAGGGCATGTGGCACCCGCCCGTGATATCACGATCCCTGTAATCCTTGATCGCGGGATAGTGGGTGTTGTTGATCTCGTTCCTTTAACACAGTCGCCAGCCATTTCGTTAACCTTCGAGAAGCTTTTCCAGCGAGATTATAACATATCCGTCAATTTAGAACATGTGCATGTGGAGAACACTTTAGTAATCGCCCCTTAATACATTTAAAGCCGGTTAGTGTTTCCTTTACTCTTTAGGCTTCATCGGATGAGACATGTGGTGCTCGCCTATGATTTCACAATCAACCCAAGCACCATTACAGGATGGCGGGGAACAGCTCAGATCAAATGGTAGTTGGTCAGCGATAGCTCAAATTTGATCCCTCAGATAGGACATGTGGCGCCTACATGTAATTTTGTGATCCTTCAATTCCCGATCAAGGGATGGCGGGCACTGTTGATATCTACAGGAAATAGATCAATGGCAGCACTAAATCAACCCTTGCAAAATAAAATATTCATTAAAAGGAGAAGTGGGCATTACTAGGCGGACGAAAAATTAAAAAATTATATTTATAGAAGAAAAATAAAATAGATTTACAATTTGTTTTATAATTTCACTTTTAACTTTAAATGTATGTTCACTCATTAAGTTGTATTTTTTTTACAATCACATTTTTATTTTAGATGTTTGTTTTTAAAATATAAAGATGCATTAAAAATATATTAGAAATATTTTTCTTTATATTATATAGCATTGATAACATTAAATTAACATAGAATAATTTCACAATATCACTTAACCAATCAAAAAAAAATTAATCATTACTATGCAACATTATTCTCACATCAAACTAACAAATAAACATTGAAAACAAATTAATTTTTTTATATTATAACATTCATAACTTAAACCTTTTATACACAATATCAAGTTAATTATAAAAACACATAAAATTATTTATAAGCAACTTAAATTTTTTAACAATTTAATAAAATATAATTTAATATAATTAAGAAAAATTAAATAAAATTATAATAAATTTATGAAATATTGATTTACTTATCAAGAAAAAATCAATGATAAATTTACTTATTATAGATAAATTTACTTACCAATCTATTTTAACCATCAAGAAAAAATTAATCATTAGTGATTGCAACATTATTGGCACATCTTTTAAATTGACAAATAAACATTGAAAACACATTTATTTTTTATATTATAACATTCATAACTTAAACCTTTTTATTGAATGAATTTATAGAAGATTATTTTTATTAAAGTGATAGAATCTAATCCCAATACTAACATTAATTATAAGTCTAACCATAACCCCAACCCTAAAACTAACACTAATTAACTTCAAACCTAACTCTAATTTTATATCCAACCCTAAACATAACTATGATTCTAAAACTAACATTAATGAAACCCTAATTAAACCATAACCCTAACCCTAATACTAACCCTTGCCCCAATTGAACCCTAACACTAACCCCAAGCTCTATTATAGAACCTTAATCTTTACCCCAAACCCCAACCCTAATCCTAATTGAATCCTATAACTAATTTTAATTAAAGTCTAACCCTATTTGAACCTTAAACTTAATTTAACTCATGTTTAGGGTTAGGGTTCAATTAAGGTTAGGGTTGAATTATGGTTATGATTAGGGTCAAAATTCAAATAGGATTATGGTTGGAGTTTAATTAAGGTTGCTATTCACTTAGGGTTAAGGGTCAATTAGTATTCAATTTGGGTTAGGGATCAATTAGGGTTAGAATTCAATAAGGGTTTAATTAAGGTCAGGGTTAAGGTTAGTCTTAAATTAGGGCTAGGATTGGAGTTAGGGTTCAATTAAGGTAAGGGTTATTGTCTATTTTAGGGTTAGGGTTCAATTAGAGTTCTCTAGGGTTTTGATACAATTGGGGTTAGGTTTCAACAATACCTAGGGTTACAATTATGATTCAGTGAGTGTTAGAGTTGGGAGTTGCCAATGTCAAAATTTTCCCATATTGATGGCCAGGTAATTCTCAAACAGGTGGTGAGTAAGTGTGAGACAAACCTCAGTAATCATGTTGGGATTACTTGGAGACTGTCGAGACTTAGGAAATAAAACCACAATGGAGGAAATAAAGTATTAAAAATCAAAGTTGGGTTTTAATTTTAATCCGATGGCGTAAGCCTAAGCCATTAACTCCAGTGGTCATGTCATCGACGACTTACCCAAAGCCTTTCATTAAATACTAACTGTGCAATGTGTAGGTTTTCTAGATTCGAAGATATGGGAGAAGATCTCGATCATACCCCACCAACTCGTAGACCTAAGGTGTCACCCTGTTATTTGGTGCGAGGTCAACAAAAGGAAGATGTATGTCCTGTATGGAATGTGGTGCCCAATCTCCACTATTGAGCTCATAACCCGTGGTTTTAGATGGACAACCAAGATCAAAAGATAATGTAAATCTCTGTTGTTCCCTACTAGCTCGCAGGAGGAAGATGAAGGTTGGTGAAGCATTAATGAATTATTCCTTACTTGTGTAGTCACATCGATCTCAATCTGTGTGAAGATGTTGCTGTTGGAAATCATGAAGGGTGATCTTTGGATTCTCATCCAGCTCAGTAAGGAGGAAGATGAAGGTTGGTGAAGCATTAATGAATTATTGCTTACAGTACATATGCCACCAAATTGCCATGTTTGCACATGCATATTTACTAGGCATTGATGAGGGTTTCCATTACCTCGCACAATAAATACAAGAGGAATTAACTGCTAATAGTGTCATTCTTGTAGCAGTTAGAGCGCTTTGTGGGCTGAGTCTAATCAATTTTGAGTGCTTGTCTAAGAAGAGAAAATGAGTAAGTCAGTAAGGAGGTCTGTTTGTTTGAGCTCACAAAAGCTCAGTCCTGCTATTCAGGAAGGTGCTTTGGTTGAGCAACAATGTCTTGGAATTGCAACCTTCTACTACTTTGGTTGCAGTAGAAGGTTGCAATTGAAAGACGTTACTACTCAACTGGTAGATGACAAAGGCAAGCAGTCGATGTGCTCTGGATGCGGCCAACACTCACCCATTGACCTTATGAGCAACACTTCTGATGATGTAACCGAGACTGACTCAGACTACTGTCGGTATTTAAGTCACTTCAATCATAGTCTACCCTCTGATGAGGAAATGATATGTGTGGGAACATCAACTGTTAAAACCCCAAGAAGACGGACTAGAACAGTATTGGGCAAGGACAAGAAAGAAGAGGAGGCCGAGGGTCTACCGTATTGGGAAACAACTAGAAGTGGGCATGTATACTGGGGTCTAAGTGTTGGTAAGGGCACGGTGGCGGGTATACAAGAAGTTGATGTGGTGTGCCTTCGTGGCAATTTGGTTGCCTGGTTTTTTTGCGTGGCCTAGCGACAAGGGGATTTTGATAACAATTTGTGGTCTCATATTCTCTTAGCTTTCCCCAATTCATGCGCCACTATGTTTTGCAAATTCAACGTGTGGGAAGTTTTGAAATGAAAGTCAAATGCAATGGAGATTTTGTTCAAATGAAAATTTGTGGTGAAATTACATTTAAGCCCGAAGCTTGTTGCTCTCTTGTCATATAAAAGGGAATTCAAGGCTCATTTGTAGGGAGAGAACTGATGAAAGCTCTAGCTAGGTTTTGAGTTGAATATATGGGTAAAAAGATAGTTTTGAGTTGAATAGATGGGTAGAAAGATATCTATCCTCTGATGAGGAAGTGATATTTGTGGTGCCATTGGCTGTTAAAACCCCAAGCAGACGGAATAGAATAGATAGACTGTTTTGAGTTTTGGATGAATATATGCAAATTATCTTAAATTGTATGTAGATATGACTTATAAGCATGAATAAACGTATAATTCTAATATATTTTCTCTCCTTATGTGGATTTGAGTGAATTTTGAATGAAATGTTAATGATGTTATCATTCTTCTTTTGAGAATTTGTTCAATTGTGTGTCTATGTTTTGGGTAGAATTCAATTTTAAAATTTTGAGGTTTCATATTTATATGTGTGAGATTGATCTAATATTCTAGAAAATGAATATTAAAATATCATGAAAAAAATGGGCATAGAATGAATGTATAAGTTAAATTATATTTTCATATATTCATAAAATAAGATCTAATAAACAAAAAATATATGCAATTAAAAATAAACGAAAAATAATTCAACCCAAATTTAGATAAGAGAGATAATTAGATTATATGATAACTTTAAGGCTAGGGTTAGGGTTTGATTAGGATTAGTGTTCGCTTAGGGTTATGAATCTACAATTAGGGTTCAATTAATGTTCACTTAGGGTTTCTTTCTTAGGAGAAGTTTATTGAGTGGTAAGTGTATTTTATAAAATTAATATGTCAAGAATTAATTTTAGATAGTACTATATGTGGTTTTTCATATGGTATTAAATTGTAGATTAAAATTGATAATAGATTTCCTTCCTTCTTTTGCATTGTAAGCTACCATAATATATGGCCTTAAAATCCTATTCATATTTTTGAGCTTTTCCAAACTATACAACACGACATCCAACAAATAAATTTGTTATGCACTTTTTCCAAGCAAAAATCCTTAGAATTCATAATGTGTTACTTAGGTTAATTCTTTATTGCATGAAATAAATACACACTAATATATATAGTATGGATTTGAGGGAAAATATTAAAATATTTATATATATAGAAAAATTTAAATGCAAGGGATTCAAGTACATACCTTTGCTTTTGTTAATGTTGATGAAGATACAAATCTTGATGAAGTTCCAAATTTGATGACATGATATAAAAAATTGGAATATCTTTGCTCTATGTGGCACTTGAAATTTTGTACAAAACTATAACTAACTCTACGTCAAATTTGTGACTTTGGACCTGTTTTGCATCAATAAATATGAGCTTTGACACATGCCTCCTAATCTACCATACAATATGTACTTAAA
>VDFB02387077.1:135248-168698 GCA_007258455.2 Sequoia sempervirens
AGAGATTGAAGGTGGATTATGGAACTGAAGGGTTACCATGAAAAGAATTAAAGCAAAGAGTGAGATCTATTTAAAAGCCACGGTCATGAAGATATTAAAGATGTCACATGCAAAAACCTAGTAGCCGGAGTAATGAATATAGTGCCAAAGAGGATAGTGTGCTGGGGCAGATTTAGGAGATCTCCACATTATCTAATTACAGGGAAATACATCATTTATTTATTTTTTTAATTAAAAGAAATCATTCTAAACCCTATATAAGATACATTGATACTTCAAAAGCCTCTCAAGGAATTTGAGATTATGCAAATATATGTCAAGTAACATTCATAAGGTTTAGAAAATCTTGATCACTCTCTAGAATAGCCCATTAAATATGGGTTGTGCTTGAATGCACTACATAATTGATATAACACAACCACTCTACATATCAACCAGAGTTATAGGCTCTTTATTGCAGCAAGAGGTAATCACTCTTTGATCATGCTATAATTACATCGTAACCTATTAAACTTGAGACAACAAAATGCACCCAATGATGATTGACACCTACATTATACAACCTGAATTAACTACATTATATGAGTGCCTCCATTTCTATCACAACATAGCCACATTAAACTTGGGTCACACATGAATGCATCCTATATTTGTTATAGAACAACTGTGCCACATGACCAATAGAGTTATGGATCACATAATTACAGTCACAAGAATTTGTTCCTCGGTTGTGATCTTATGGTGATTCCACACAACAAAATCTAGATATGAAATTCTCAAAACTCTTAACCTCTAAAAATGAAATTTGATGAGATGTTGCTTTAAAATATGATTTTCAAACCTGGAACTACAAATCTGACTTCACAACTGAATTCTGCAAAAATACAATGACTACCCTCAACCCGCTATATCTTCAATTTTTCTGATTTTTCCTAATAAAATCAAGCCCTTAGTTCTCCACAACCTGCCTCTAAGTGAGGCAAAGACCGTCAGTGAATAAATCAAGCTAACTCACTTTTTATTTATTCGGCCAAAATTTTATTTTTTTAATTTTTCATGTTTGTCAAAAATTCGACGAAAATGATAACCGACATTTCGACAAACCCCAGGTTCGTCAAAATTTAGACGAACGTCGGGGATAAACTTTCAAAAAATTGGAAATTACACATCAAATTTTACAAGCACCCGACGAACATCGTATTTTACATATTTCGTCGGTCAGTTTCGTCGTATTTTGTAGTCAAATGTATTAGTAATTAAACTTTTCTTTCCTGATTGCTTTGAAATTCCTTCAAGTGCCTTGAATTTGGAGAACTCCCATGTGCTTTCACCACAATGGAGGAAATTGAAACTTTCTCTGTGAAGTATTTCCTGTACTTAGCCAAATTTTGGCTATTCAATTTCATTTTGTAACACCTTCATGTGGACCATTCAACACTTAGCCAAGGTTTTGGCCATCTCTATGCTCGAATGAACTTTTCCCATGGATTTTCCTTCAATTTTGATTTCGGCTTGTGCTAAAAAGGGTAGACTCCATCCTTGGACAAGGATTTTGTTCATTTCCTTTTTAGTTTTCCTCTTTATTCCTCGATTCATTGTTCCTATTTTATTTCCAACACCTAGTCAAAAATTGATTTTTTTGTTGTAGGAAAATTCCACACTTAGCCATTTTTTTGTTTCCTCTTGGAAAATTTTACCATGTTTGTTTCTAACCTTGGCAGAATTTGGCACATGTCATGCAATTTTTATATTATGCTTGAATGGACTTCCTCATTGGCAAGCCACTTTCCTTGCTAACTAGGCAGACTTCATGATCAGCAGGCCATTCTTGGGCAGACTTTGGACTTGGCAAGACATCTTCATTTTAGCCTTGGAAAACTTCATGATCGGTTGGCCATGTTGGGAAGAGTTGCTCATCACTTAGGGAATTTCCTTGACACTTAACCAAATTTTGAAATTTTATTCTCCAAGGTATCAACACTTAGCCAATTTTCTGAGTTTTTCTCCCAAAGGTATCAATACTTAGCCAATTTTTGAGTTTTATTTCCTCCTCTTGGCTAGGCAGACTCTACTTATGATTTTCCAAGGTTGGGAAGACTTTAATTGTGTCTTGCCACTTCTTGGTGGACTTGGCATCATTCTTGACATCCTCACTTCAACCTTGGGCAGACTTCTTCATGTGCATGCCATTGTGCAAGGCAGACTTCATCAAGTGCTTGACATTTTCTTTCTTTGCTAAGGCGGACTTCAAGATATGTTTTCCATCTCTTATTTTCAGCTTAGAGCAGACTTTAAGTTGTCTTTGCCATGTATGCTTTGAGCTTGGTCGACTTTACGTTGTCTTTTCCATGTATGCTTTGAATTGGGTGAACTTTACCTTTGTCTTGGACAAGCATTATTCAAGCCAAGGGCGGACTTGACACAAGTTTGGACATAGCTTTTCTTTCCCAAGTGAACTTTTCATCATCTTGAATATTTTCCTTGACCATGGGCATGGCGGACTTTGCTTGTGCCTTACCAAGATTGGGCAGACTTTCTCTTGACATAGACATGCTTATTTTCCTTCCAAGGAAAAACTAAGAGAGGTTATTGTAGAAGGGAACAACATGATCCCATAGGCTTAGACGAGAAGTTTCTAAGCATCATGGTGTCCAAGTAATGGCATGCTGAAGTTTGCCACCATTTTGCACTTCAGACTCTTAAGGGATTCAGTCGGTTGAACATAGCTTATGGCAATCCAGCATGTTTGGGTGTGAAAGAGGACCATTCCTAGCATAAACCTACCCACTCGAATGCATTGGAATAATTAGTTTGGTCACACAAGTTGTAGAACAAAAATTGCACCACTTTGCAACTTTGCACTACTTGCATTTGACAACTTTTTCCCCAAGCGAAATCTCAGCACCACAGGAAAACACCTATGAGATAGAAAAAATTGAGAGAATTTATTGTAGAGGTGTTCAACACAATCCCATAGGCTCAAACAAAAAGTTTCTAAGCATCACGGTGTCTGAGTAATGGCATGCTAAAGTTTACAGTCATTTTGCACTTCAGACTCTTAAGGATTTAGCCAGTTGAACGTAGCTCAAAGCGATTCAGTGCGTTTGGGTGAAAAAGAGGACCATTCATAACGTAAACATACCCACTTAGAAACATTGGAATAGTTAGTTTTGTCACATGAGTTGTAGAACGAAAGTTGCACCACTTTGCAACTTTGCACTACTTGCATTTGACAACTTTTTCCCCAAGCGAAATCTCGCCACCAAAGGAAAATTTCTCTAAGATAGAAAAAACTAAGAGATTTTATTGTAAAGGGGCACATCATGATCCCATAGGCTCAGATGATAAGTTTTTAAGCATCATAGTGTCTGAGTAACGTCATCCTGAAGTTTGCATCCATTTTGCACTTTAGACTCTTAAGGGATTTAGCCAATTGAACGTAGTTCAGAGCGATTCGACATGTTTGGGTGAAAAAGAGAACCATACCTAGCATAAACGTACCCACTTAGATGCATTGGAATAGTTAGTTTGGTAACACGAGTTGCAGAACGAAAGTTGCACCACTTTGTAACTTTGCACTACTTGTGCTTGACAATTTTTTCCCCAAGTGAAATCTCGCCACCATAAGAAAAACCTTTGAGATAGAAAAAACTAAGACAATTTATTGTAGAGGAGCACAACACGATCCTATAGGCTTAGATGAGAAGTTTCTAAGCATTGCGGTGTCCGAGTAATGTCATGTTGAAGTTTGCATCCATTTTGCACTTCAGATTCTTAAGGGATCCAGTCAGTTGAATGTAGCTCAGAGTGATTTTGTGCGTTTTGGTGTGAAAGAGAACCATGCCTAGCATAAACGTACCCACTTGGATGCATTGGAAAAGTTATTTTGGTCACACAAGTTGCAGAATGAAAGTTGCACCACTTTGCAACTTTGCACTACTTTCATTTAACAACTTTTTCCCCAAGCAAAATCTCGCCACCACAGGAAAACGCCTCTAAGATAGAAAAAATAGAGAGAGGTAATTTTAGAGGGGCTCAACATGATACCATAGACTCATACTAGAATTTTCTAAGCATCACAGTTTCTGAGTAATGTCATGCTAAAGTTTATAGTCATTTTGCACTTTAGACTCTTAAGGGATTCAGCTGGTTGAACATAGCTCAGAGTGATTTGACATGTTAGGGTGTGAAAGAGGACCATTTCTAGTGTAAATGTACCCACTTGGACACATCAGAATAGTTATTTTTGTCACATGAGTTGCAAAACAAAAGTTGCACCACTTTGCAACTTTGCACTACTTGCACTCGACAACTTTTTCCCCAAGAAAAATATTGCCACCACAAGAAAACACCTTTGAGATAGAAAAAATTGAGATAGGTTATTGTAGAGGGGAACAAAATGATACCATAGGCTCAGAAGAGAAGTTTCTAAGTGTCATGGTGTCTGAGTAACGTCATACTGAAATTTGCAGCCATTTTTCACTTGAGACTCTTAAAGGATTCAGCCAATTGAACGTAGCTCAGAGTGATTCAGCCTGTTTAGGTGTGAAAGAGGACCATGCCTAGCGTAAACGTACCCACTTAGATGTGTTGGAATAGTTATTTTGGTCACACGAGTTGCATAATGAAAGTTACACCACTTTGCAACTTTGCACTACTTGCATTTGACAACTTTTTCCCCAAGCAAAATCTTGCCACCAGAGGAAAACGTCTCCGAGATAGTGAAAATTGAGAGAGGTTATTATAGATAGGATCAACATGATCCCATAGGGTCAGATAATAATTTTTTAAGCATCACGGTGTTTGAGTAACATCATGCTAAAGTTTGCAGTCATTTTGCACTTTAGACTCTTAAGGGATTCAGCCGGTTGAACGTAGGTCGAAGCGATTTAGTGCATTTGGGTGTGAAAAAGGACCATGCCTAGCATAAACGTACCCACTCAAACACACTAGAACAGTTATTTTGGTCACACGAGTTGCAGAACGAAAGTTGCACCACTTTGCACTACTTGCATTTGACAACTTTTTCCCCAAGCAAAATCTCGCCACCACAAGAAAACACCATTGAGATAGAAAAAACTGAGATAGGTTATTGTAGCGGGGCACAACACAATCTCATAGGCTTAGAAAAATATTTATAAGCATCATGGTGTCCGAGTAACATCATGTTGAAGTTTGCAGCCATTTTGCACTTTAAACTCTTAAGGGATTCAGTCAGTTGAACGTAGCTCGGAGCGATTCGGCATGTTTGGGTGTGAAAGATGACCATTCCTAGCATAAAATTACCCACTCAGACATGTTGGAACAGTTAGTTTGGTCATACGAGTTGCAGAATGAAAGTTGCACCACTTTGCAACTTTGCACTACTTGCATTTGATAACTTTTTCCCCAAGTGAAATCTCGCCACCATAGAAAAATGTCTTCGAAATAGAGAAAACCAAGAGAGGTTATTGTAGAGGGGCTCAACATGATCTCATTGGCTCAAGAAAAAAAAAATTGAGTTTCACGGTGTCCGAGTAACGTCATGCTAAAGTTTCTAGGCATTTTTCACTTCTAACTCTTAAGGGATTCAGTTAGTTGAACGTAGTTCGGAGTGATTTGGCGCATTTGGGTGTGAAAGAGGACCATTCCTAGCGTAAATTTACCCACTCAAATGTATTGGAATAGTAAGTTTGGTCACACGAGTTGCAGAATGAAAATTGCACCACTTTGCAACTTTGTACTACTTGCATTTGACAACTTTTTCCCCAAGTGAAATCTCGCCACCACACAAAAATGCCCTCAAGATAGAAAAAACTGAGAGCGTTTATTGTAGAGGGGCTCAACATAATCCCATATGCTTAGACAAAAAACTTTCTAAGTGTTACGGTGTCCGATTAACGTCATGCTAAAGTTTGCAACCATTTTGCACTTCAGACTCTTAAGGGATTCAGTCGGTTGGACGTAGCTCGAAGCGATTCAGCATGTTTGGGTGTGAAAGAGGACCATTCCTAGATTAAATGTACCCACTTGAATGTTTTGGAATAGTTAGTTTGGTCACACGAGTTGTAAAACAAAATTTGCACCACTTTGCAACTTTGAACTACTTACATTTGACAACTTTTTCCCCAAGATAAATCTCGCCACCATAGGAAAATGTCTCTGGGATATCAAAAACTGAGAGAGGTTATTGCATAGGGGTATAACACAATCCCATAGGATCAAACGATAAGTTTCTAAACATCACGGTGTTCAAGTAACGTCATGCTGAAGTTTGTAGCCATTTTGCACTTCAGACTCTTAAGGGATTCAACCGGTTGAACGTAGCTCGGAGCAATTTAGTGCATTTTGGTGCAAAAGAGGACCATGCCTAGCGTAAACCTACCCATTCAGATGCATTGGAACAGTTATTTTGGTCACATGAGTTGCAGAACGAAAGTTGCACCACTTTTCACTACTTGCACTTAACAACTTTTTCTCCAAGCAAAATCTCGCCACCACAAGAAAACACCTCTGAGATAGCAAAAATTAAGAGAATTTATTGTAGATCCCATAGGCTCAGATGATAAGTTTCTAAGCATCATAGTGTCCGAGTAATGTCATGTTGAAGTTTACATCTATTTTGCACTTCAGACTCTTAAGGGATTCAGTCAGTTGAATGTAGCTCAGAGTGAAAAATCATTTGGGTGTGAAATAAAACTATTCATAGCATAAACGTACCCACTTTGATGCATTGGAAAAGTTATTTTGGTCACCTAAGTTGCATAACGAAAATTGCACCACTTTGCACTACGTGCATTTGACAACATTTTCCCCAATCAAAATCTTGCCACCACAGGAAAATGTCTCTGAGATAGAAAAAACTGATAAAGGTTATTTTAGAGGGGTTCAACATGATACCATAGGATCATATGAGAAGTTTATAAGCCTCACAGTGTCCAAGTAGTGTCATGTTGAAGTTTGCAACAATTTTGCACTTCAGACTCTTAATGGATTCAGCCGGTTGAACGTAGCTTGGAGCGATTCGGCATATTTGGGTGTGAAAGAGGACCATTCCTAGTGTAAATTTACCCACTCAAATCCATTGGAATAGTTATTTTGGTCACACGATTTGCATAACGAAAGTTTCACCACTTTGCAACTTTGCACTACTTGCATTTGACAACTTTTTTCCCAATCGAAATATTGCCACCACAAGAAAATTCCTTCGAGATAGAAAAAATTGAGAGATGTATTGTAGATGGCACAATACAATCTCATAGGCTTAGATAAGAAGTTTCTAAGCGTCATGGTGTCTGAGTAACATCATGTTGAAGTTTGCAGCCATTTTGCACTTTGGACTCTTAATGGATTCGGCCGATTGAATGTAGCTCGGAACAATTCAGCGTGTTTGGGTATAAAAGAGGACCATTCCTAGTGCAAACATAGCCACTTGGATGTGTTGGGACAGTTAGTTTGGTCACACAAATTGCAGAACGAAAGTTGCAACACTTTGCAACTTTGCACTACTTGCATTCGACAAATTTTTCCCCAAGCGAAATCTCACCACCACAGGAAATTCCTTCGAGATAGCAAAAACTAAGAGAGGTTATTGTAAAGGGGCTTAGCATGATCCTATAGGATCAAATGATAATTTTCTAAGCATCAAAGTGTCTAAGTAACATCATGTTGAAGTTTGCAGTCATTTTGCACTTTAGACTCTTAAAGGATTCAGACGGTTGAACGTAGCTCAGAGCGATTTAACACATTTGGGTGCAAAAGAGGACCATGCCTAGCATAAACATACCCACTCGGATGCATTGGAATAGTTAGTTTGGTCACACGAGTTGCAAAATAAAATTTTCACTACTTTGTAACTTTGCACTACTTGCATTTGACAACTTTTTCCCTAATTGAAATCTCACCACCATAGTGAAATGCCTTCGAAATAGCGAAAACCGAGATATGTATTATAGACTGGCACAACACTATCTCATAGGCTCAGAAGAGAATTTTCTAAGAGTCACGGTGTCTAAGTAATGTCATGCTAAAGTTTGCAACCATTTTGCACTTCAAAATCTTAAGGGATTCAACCGATTAAATGTAGCTCAGAGTGATTTGGCACGTTTGTGTGTGAAAGAGGACCATTCCTAGCGTAAACATACCCACTTAGATGCGTTGGGACAATTAGTTTGGTCATACTAGTTGTAGAATGAAATTTCCACCACTTTGCACTACTTGCATTTGACAACTTTTTCCCCAAGCAAAATCTCGCCACCATAGGAAAACACCTCTAAGATAGCGAAAACTGAAAGAGGTTATTGTAGAGGGGCTCAACATGATCCCATAGGCTTATATGAGAATTTTCTAAGCATCAAAGTTTCTGAGTAACGTCATGATGAATTTTTCAGCCATTTTTCGATTCGACATGTTTGGATGCGAAAGAAGACCGTGCCTAACATAATTGTACCCACTCGGACGCGTTGGAATAGTTATTTTGGTCACACGATTTGTAGAACAAAAATTGCACCACTTTTCAACTTTGCACTACTTGCATTTGACAACTTTTTTCCCAAGCAAAATCTCACCACCACAGAAAAACACCTTCGAGACAGCAAAAACTGAGAGAGTTATTGTAAAGGGGCTCAACACAATTCCATAGGCTCAAATGAGAAGTTTCTAAGCATCACAGTGTCCGAGTAATGTCATGCTGAAGTTTACAGCCATTTTGCACTTTGGACTCTTAAGGGATTCAACCGATTGAATGTAGCTTGAAGTGATTCAGCGTGGTTGGGTGAGAAAGAGGACCATGCCTAAACATTATTAAAGAACTTCCAATTGCTTTCTCTATGAACTACAACAAGATGACTCTTGAACTTCCACCATTTGGCAATAAGTTGCAATTTTGACAACTATTAGAAAATTTTGTAATTTTTGCAATATTTTGCAACTTAGACCTTCCAACCACCTAAAGACCTATTAAAGGACTCCTTACATCATAAAATGGTCTAAATGACCTTATTGTTTGAACAAAAAGACTCAAAAACACCTAAACAACCAAAAGACCTCAATTGTCAACATTTGCATAAAATGCTCTTGGTGCCCCTACACCAGTTAGTGCTTAGGGTGTCTTAATATTTTTGGTCATGAATAAGGTCATTTGTGATGCAATGAAAGGGAGGTCCACAACTATCCAAACTCAAATTCAGTTGAAGAAATCAAACGTCCAACATTCAAACCCTAACAAGGGTGACTCTTCTCAACTTCACTGTTCAGTCTTATAGGTGTGCAACCTAGGTTTTCCTCTCACAACTTTTAAGAGACCACTCAAAGCGACAAAAAAACTACCATTTTAGGAACCCATTAGGGCACTTTTAAACATATCATAGAATCACGTGTACTTACTGTAGAACCATACCATCAAACTGACCTTGAACGCTCGAAAAGGGGCTCCAATTAGCCCACTTTAACAAAGGAGCTCTCTTTCAATCTTGTTAACCACTCAAAATACCATTGGACAGTCCTCAAACTGCCTTCAAAACCACAAATTATTCAACCACTAAATCAAAACTCGCTTGCTAAGACCCTCTTTCATGAAACTCTCTTTTTTACCAAATAAGCAAGTGTTTATTGAAAAACCCATCTCCAGACCTCACTCAACCTCAAAATCTTTTCACTCTTATTTCACCCTGCACAAACTTAATTCACCTTCAAATTATGTTTCCCCCAAAGTTCTCACACATTTCCTTCTTAGAACCTCTCAATTTCACCCATTTTCACTCTTTGTTCAACTAGGGCTTCAAGCCCAAACATCCAAATGACCTACCATGCCTTTGCAAACCTTCTATCACATAAAACTCCACTTTATAACACTAAAACAACCAGGTTATAACCTTCTTCCAAACTATTACTTTAATCTACTACTTCAAGCTATGCCTCCTAGGCCTAAATTCATGCTTTCTCCATAGGGGCAGCATGGAAATTTCCACCAAATGTCTTTTCCACCCATTGTATTCTACTATAACTAGATGGAATGGCATAATTAGGTGTAGGGGGAATGTGTGCATGATTTCAAGAGAAGGGGTGGCCATTTGGGGGTTTGGGCATGATGCCTAGTTGTCAAGAATGTATGTTTTGAGTGAAATTTGGAGGTTAAGAGTAGGTAGTGATGGAAAACACTTAAGGAAGCACTTTGTAAGAGTTAATTAAGCAAGGGAAGACATATTTGAAGGTATTGGAGGAATTGAAATAGTGAGGAGAGGTCTGGAGGTGAGGTTTTCAATAAACCCCCCTTAAAACTTGTCAAAAGTGAGGATTTTGAGTTTTGGAGTGTTGGTGAGTGTTTCATTGGAAGATGATTGTTGATTTAGTTGATTTAGTACTTATGTACCCTGGTCAGGACTATCCAATGGTGTTTTGTGTTTGGAAGGAAGATTAAAGGGTAGTTGGTTTGTTGAGAGTTTTCCACCCTGCTCTGCATCACTTTGGCATGTTTATCAACATAAAACTATGATATTTTTTGAATTTCAATATGTAATGATAATGTAATATGAAATATGTAGTGTGAGACAATGACATTTGTGTATTTAAACTTTAAAGTTAACATTTTAAAATTTACCATTGTTCTTGTCTTCAAAGTTGTTTAAATTATATAATTTAACCATAATATAACTAAGCAATATATGATATAATTTAACCATTATTCATTATTTTTTATTTTCAACTATATAAAATAACCATTATTTTTTATGCTATTATACATTGATATTTAACCATTGTTCAAGATTAAATTTTTGAACAGTTTAAACATGCACATGACGAACAAATTATTTTGATTCTCAACTTCTATATATCAAATTATCTAATAATCAAGTGTATGTCCATATACAAAAATGGCATCAACGCCAACTCAAACAAAGTTTTATAAAATGTGGCATATGCCATCTTGATATCTATTCAAAATATACATGCCAAAATTTCTATCTCATCCTAAACTACTGGTGGATCATCAAAATAGAGCCTCTTTGAAGCACTCTTTAGCTCTAAAGGTAATTGCACAAGAAAAATTCAAACCACAATTGAGATTAGTTATATTATATAATTTAAAATTGAATAATTAACATCAAAATTAATATACATTGAATTATAATTGAACTCTAAAATTGAAATATTGATTACCTCATATATAAGTCTCTTCAAACCGTCATGAGTCCTAGAATATGCCCCTCTCAAAGAATCAATCATACCAACTTTTGCAATGTCAATCTATATATGTGAACAAAAACATCAAATTGATACAAGTTAGCATACAATTGTTGGTAATAGGAACATATTTACCAAACACAAAATAAAATAAACACATACCTCTTTAGGCATCTCTTTTTCTTTATCTCCTTCAAGTGTTTTGACACCTCCTCCCTAATGTGTTTCAACACCTACTCCTTCAAGTGTTCCAAAACCTTCTCCTCCAAGAGGAAAATAAGATAAACATATAGTTTAATATATAATTTCATTAATGACAATTCAAATGACAAGCAAGTATATAATGCATGAATTTAGGACTAAAACACATGGGTTGAAGTAGCAGATTGAAGAATTTATTTTGAAGAAGGCTAGAACTAGTTGGTTTTAGTGAGATATAGTGGGTTTTGATGTGTTTGAAGGTTTTGAAGGATTGGGGAGGTCATGTGTATGTTTGGACATGAAGCCCTAGTTGAGAGAAGTGTATTTTTTAATGAAAAATTATGGTTTTAGAGACTAAAAGTGGGTGAAGTTTGGGGGAAGCATAATATTAAGGATTATTAATCATGTGTAGGCTTAAACAAGGGTTTTTGAAGTTTTCATAAGGTCATACGAGGCCTGGAGATGGGTTTTTCAGTGTATTCTCCAAAATCCCATTGTACCATAGGGGCAACTAGGCCAATTAGGCCTCTTTTCCAAAGAGACACCTTCCTAAACACTTGCAATCAAGTAAAACACCATGGAGAGTAATTAAATAGGTTACCAACCTTAATATTTCACAATTTTCAGAGCTCCAACCGCTCACCAAGCTACCAATCCACTAAACCCTCACTCTCCAGCCACCAAACCTAGGTTTTCCAAGGAGCCTTATTAAAAATCACTCTTCCCACAATTAACTCTCACATCCAACACCCCAAACATGCCATATGATTTATTTACATGCTCAAAAGACTCTCACAAATGACTGCGCCAAAGGATTTCATCCATTCACACTCTAAAACCACTCAAATTCACTCAAAATCACACATTTTCACACCCAAAGCTACATGCCATCACTCCAACTTGAGATGTAATTTGTAGAGTGAATTCAAATAGAGGTTTGTTTGTTAATGTACTTTTGAAACACAATGTTGTTGATGGTATGTCTTCAACTATAGATGTGATTTTTGATGTACTTGGAAGACCACATGTTGTTGCTGGTGTGTCTTCAACTAGAGATGTGCATTGAACTTCACCTCTGGTTGATGATGTGCCTCCAACTCGGGGATCCATTTGTGTCCTTCCACAAAAATTTTCCATTCGTTCCCTTTGTTTTTCCAATTGTACATCTCTCTTAGATTGCACGGGAATTTCTGGTTGTATGGGTTGCAATTCTTTTCCTTCACGAGCTGCAATTTTTTATTCTCTTCTCTTTGCATTTTTTATTGCACCTTCTTCCGGTGTTAGAGTCTTTGGTCGTTTCCTCAACATGACATTGAATGTTTCATATTCACAATCACACATAGAACAAAAGTAAGTAATGCATTTTATGAAACATATTGATAATGCTAATTACACTGCATTTTATTGAACACACCAAAGCATTTTATAAAAGAAGGCAGTGAGTTGTTTGTGTGTGTATGAAAATATGTGTATCATAAACAAATTCAAACACATTCAATAAAACCTTATATCAAAGAAACTTAAAGAAAAATAAACAAACTCTCATTGCAACTCCTTCAAATTCGTTCTATTGCTCCCTATCTCCAGCATTTCGTTGATTCAAGTTGCTCTTAGATTTAGTATGCCAAGCTCAACGAAATGGACTACTAGAGAATGAGATTTAAACTGAAATGCATATTATACTAAAATGCATGATTATGCTTTGCTATGATAAGAATATTGCTAAGATATGATTATTGCTAAAATGCTAAAGATGCAAATGTATAAGCGTAATTGCGTATGTAACTGTGTCTGCGTGTGTGTGTCTAACCAATGCTTGGATTTGCACATGTATTTATAGAGTTTTTCGGGGATTTTGATTGGTTGAATTGACCAACGGCTGTGATAATCCCTGACAGATCGAACGGTTGAAGATGAATAAGACTAGAGAGAAAAATAGAAGAAAACGAATAAAGCAGGATTTTTCTATTTTCGTGGAAGAGATAAGATGAGATGATAAAAAAATCATCTTTTTTAGAAGAAAAATGGAAAGATATTGAGAAGATAAATAATGAATTATCAAATTCAATTATTTATTAATGAATGCATGTAGATTTTTCTTAATTAAATAAGTATTTAATTAAGATTCTGAGGAAATCAGAAGATTTCATAATTCAATGAAATATTTAATCATGATTTGAAGAAAGTAGAAGATCTTTAATTAAATAAAATATTTAATTGAATTTAAAGAAATGACATGTGTATGAAATTAATTAAATAAAATATTTAATTAATTAGAAGAAAGTTTTAAATAGAAGAAAAGAAATATTTAAATTTAATTCAAAAGATTTAATTAAATTCAAAAGATGATAATTAATTTAAATAAATAAAATGTATTTATTTAATTAATCAAGTAGACATGTGAAATAATTAAATAAAATAAATTTATTCAATTATGGTGGGAGAATAAAATGAATGAACAATATAATTAAATTAATTAAATTTAATTACATATTAGAAGACTTTAGAGAAAATGTCAGGATTAATTAGACATGACCAATTTTATGCACATACATTTTGGCCCTCTTTGAAGTGATGTGTGAAATGCATTGCTTCGAAGAAAATAAAATTTTTGCCCCTGATATGTTTTTGATGCTGATGCTGATGATGCCCCCTCAGGAGGTAAATTACAGATGAAGATATGAGTTTCGAGAAAAAAAAAATTGGATTGGATGATGACATTCTGCTGGGGATTCAGTGATTTAGCTCCCGATAAGTGATGTAAAAGATGCCCCAGTGCAAAAATAAAGTCAAGTTTTGAAAAAAAAGGGTAAAATTATCACAAAATTTACCTTTGGTTGACCTTTAAAAGGTAAAAAGGTAGAAAAGGACAAGTCATTTGCACTTTTTTACTTTTTGAACCTTGTAGCTCTGACAGTGACCTCGCGACATGGAGATTTTATATCATCATCACAGATTCAAGAGATCTCACCGATACCAAAGGCCAGCGGTGTATGGACCACCGGTGAGTTGATCTAACCACTTGTTCTTTCAAATTTTTCCATTTTAAATCAAATTTTACTATTTTTTTCCACGATTTTTGATTTGAAAATGGCATTTAGCGCTTTTAGGAAAGTTTTAGCACTTTCAATGAATGTTTTAGCGCTTAGGATTAAAACAGTAGAGCATATAGGATAGAATTTGCATGTTTAGCATGAACCTAGTTTAGCGCTTTCGATGAAAACAGTAGCAAATGTAGGGTGCCATAATAAAATTTAGGAACGTAGCGCATCGAGGGAAAATAGTAGCGCATATAGGGTTATCGCTCATCCAGGAAATGAATTAGCGCTTAGGCTTAGAGTTTTAGCGCATAGAGGGGAATAGCACATATGGAAACTATTTGAGTGCATCCCGTGCAAAGAATGACGCATTTGGGTTTTAGTGCATCCAAGAAAAATAGTAGCGCATATGAGGTTTAGCGCATAGGGACCATAGAGTAGCGCATCTAATAAAAAAATAGAATGTGTGTTTTGATGAAAGTGACATGGAAATGATGATGTAGATTGCTTCCTTAGTCAATAGATAGAAGAATTGTCTTGTCATCATATTGATCACATAAAAACTTGATAACTTTGTTTCCAAAAAAGAAATCAAAGAGTAGATAGCTGATAACTTTGTTTCCCTTGTATGAAAACAAAGAGAAGATGATTGATATAGTGCTTGATAAATTTGCTTTATGTGCTAGAAAGCAAATAGTAGATGTTTGATTACTTTTTGATAAATTTGCTTCCTGTAATAGAAAACAAATAGTAGATGATTGATATGATATTCAGATAGATAGATTATGCATTGATATGGATCACTTGATAGATATGAGTCAAATTGATGTTGTTTAATTGAGATTTGAATTATTGATATGATTTTGATTGATTGTTGTTGTGATAACCCAAAAATAGGAGGTTTTCAAAAACCTCCAGATTAGGGAGTGGCACTCGGCAGGGTGGGATAGGATACCCGAGCTGACACCCACTGATTGTAGCGTTGATAGAGACCTATGGATTGAGATCTTTATTGGCTATGTCACCAATTCAGGTCAACAGGGGACTATTGACCGCACTGGCAGAGAAGTGGCATTCGGAGCACAACACCTTTCATTTGTCGATTGGTGAGGTGACCATGACTCCGGAGGATGTGTACAGGATATTAGGTATTCCAATGGTTGGTACCCTTGTGTTCTATGATCACAAGGAGCTTGGGGGTACAGATGCTCTGAGGAGGGTATATGGTGATGCACATATAGCAAGGTACTAGGTGCCATGGGCTGACTTCTGAGGATATCCATCCTTGCCTGCAGTTTTGGGTGCATTTATTGGAGGTCTCCTTTGTTCGGATCGCTAGTCAAAGGGACTATCAGTGGGATGGGGGAGGATACTGGAGCAGATGTTGTTACAGCCTCGGAGATATGCCTAGGGGAGCTGCATGTTGGCTCACCTATATCATGATTTACATCAGGTAGTGTACAGGGGTGCTTCCATTTTGTCTTGCGGCATGACATTGCTTCAAGTCTACGCATGGGAGCACATTTCCATGATGAGACCAGCTTGTCCCCGAGTGAGGCCACCAAGGAGACCCTATGTATATGCATACACTATGTTCCTTGTCCAGCCCAAGCTGAGCAAGGTGGATTACTAGAGACGATTTCTAGATGATATGGATTCAGTGGTATGGCGACCATACCTTGATTAAGAGCCCTGGGATACAGATCACTTGGAGATGTCATTTGTAGGTATCCCTCAGTTTTTGATAGGGAGGAACCCTTTTATTATTGAGAGATTTTTGGCATTGCGGATGCAGCGACAGTATGGTTTCACACAGGGGATGCCACAAGGGGTTGCACACTATGCGTGGAGCAGAGACGAGGTTGGATGGGGGCCATGTATCTCCTATCAGATAGAATATACAAAGTACATAGCATTAGCTCCCAAGGCATGGAATGATAGATGAGACATTGTTGATGCTGGTATGTCAGACGAGTATTCAGTTTATTACCATACACATCCCCTTCCATGTTTTACCTGTCCTGATGAGCCAACACCCATTTTGGTAGTACCACAGCTAGGGGTAGTGAGACAGGAGGATGTGGCAAGTGGGGAGCCAGCAGCGGTTGGGGGAGATGAGGAGGAGAGTGGAGAGGAGGATAGCTCGGATGGGGATGATGGGGGTGATGGTGGAGATGAGGTATAGGTACCAAGGAGGTCGAGGCTAGATTTTTTGAGTGGTGTACATATCGTGCAGTGGCCGAGGACTGGGATTGGGCGGCGGACAATGATCAAGGCTGGTTCCTCATCATAGCAGGGACAAATAGCCACCCTACAGGCCCAAGTGCAGATGCTGCAGGGACAGTAGGTGCAGTTACAGAGTCAGTTGGTGCAGGCACAAGGATTGGTTACACAACTATAGGCATAGCTAGCACAGTCATAGGCACAGGCACAGGCTCAGGCTCAGGCTCAGGCACAGGGTCCTGCCCCAGACCCACAAGTAGCCCAGTTGATGATAGAGAGAGATGCATTTAGACAGAGGGCAGTGGAGGCTGAGGGTGTTGCATAGAGGCTGATGGGTACCGTATAGAGTGTATCCTTGCAAGAGGCTATTGCAGAGGGCATGGAGATGGCGAGGGAGGCTAAGTACTACAGAGTGCGATATGAGGAGTTGTGTCCTCCGGAGCGTAGGGAGCCATTCCCACGGTCTCACAGTAGGACCAGGAGTAGGTCACGGACAGCCACACAAATCATGGGGGTTACTGGGCCTCGGTGGGATCCAGATGCAGGTGTACTAGTGGCAGGCCACCTCCTTTCGGACCAGCTCCATCAGGGGCATCGACCAGCTAGTTTATGATGTTGTGATGCAGATATATTTCACACATGTATATCATTTTTGGAGCATGTATATTTTATTTTTTATCATATCCCATGTATCTCTCTTTGGACTTTTTAGTTTCCTTGGACATTGGACATTTGTATTATTTATGATGAGTGATGATATGCAGTGGCGATGACTTTTGATGAGGTGATGTGCATTTATGGGATGATTATATGATATGCATTTATTTCTATATGTTATGGATTTTGGTATGCATTTTAATGATATGGTGACTAACATGATATGTAGGATGATTTGATATGATGTATTTATGATGATGAGGAAAAATGATTGATGATACATACTGATGATTTCATGCAGGTGGATGACTTATGATGTGATTATGAAAAGATGCCATGGGATATTGGATATGTTTTATGAAAATATTGTTTGGTAAATGATATGAAAATGCATCTATGGAATGTTTATTTTTGTATTTTCAAATGCAAGTAAATAATTATAATATGATGGAAAATGAATGTTGTGATATGCATATCATGAATTTGTAATATGATTTTTTATGAAAAAATGATAGGATGATTAAAGATATGATATGAATGTAATGTGACAAATGATAAATGATATGGATAATGATATGCAGTGAAATTATTAATAATAATGAAATGTATGATGAGATGATAAATGATATGAGATGAAATGTAATGTTTTATAATGATGATGAAATGAAATGATAAAATGAAGTGAAGTTATAATGACATGAATGATAAGGAAAATGAGAAGTGATAATGAAATGATAAATGATAATGAAATGAATGATAGTGAAATGATGAATGAAATGAAATGATAAGTGATAATGAAATGATAAATGAAATGATAAATGAAATGATAAATGAAATGATAAATGATAATGAAATGAACGATAATGAAATGATAAATGATAAGTGAAATGAAATGAAATGAACGATAATGAAATAAACGACAGTAAAATGGTGAATGAAATGAAATGATAAGTGATAATGAAATGAATGATAATGAAATGATAAATGATAAGTGAAATGAAATGAAATGAACAATAATGAAATGATAAATGAAATGATATGGAAATGGAATGAAATAAAGTGATAAATGGGATGCAAAAATGAAAATGAATTGAATATGAAAATGATAAGATATGAATATGATGGAGGATCTAAATGATATGCAAATGAATGATAAATGATAAATGATAGGACCTTAATGAAATGATAATGAAGATGAAAGGTGGTGATGAAACAAATGTTCGAATGTGCTCCACAAATAGTCCGAAGAGACATGGCAACTGTTGATGTTCTTGTTAGCCTTTCAAAAACTTCGATGCAAATCTAGTATGCAGATATGTACAATGGGTGAGATGAAATGAAACTAAATGAAACCAACCATTTGTTGAGCTTTTTGGTATCTTTCTTGAATCATCATAGAGAATTTTAAAATGTTGGAAGTATGTACAATCATCAGAGGGTAAATTAGCACCAATGATGACCTGAGTAAAACTATCATGATTTTTGATATAGCAAGTAAACACAAGTATCGAGGTATAATTAAACCGAGATGACCTAAGAATTCCTTGCATAAACAGACAAATATTAACCACCTTTCTGATGCAAACATGGAAATGTCATCAATGATATGCGCTGGGAATCATGTCTCTCGACATATTTGCACCAAATCAATAGTTAACCTCAAGACAGTAAACAAAGAAAAGTCATTCTCTTTCCTCACCACTCTAGTTCAATACATCATCGAGTGTGCTCCAGAGAGATGATATTGAAAATCAAACAACCATTGTTCAAAATATAATACTGCTATTCCAAACATTATTCAGATTTTAGATCATCTAGATATGAGTCATGATATGGTATTTGCTTGAAAACTGTTGTGATATGGATCAATGATTGGATAGTTGTTCATAGGATTTGATTTTTTGTGCGCAGGATTTGATTCGATGTCCTTGTTTAGCCATTTCGGTAAAAACCTGAAAGTTGGTTGCCCCCAGTATGTCAACTTTTACCTCCAATTTTAACATAACTTGTTGAAATGAATATGTACAATAATCAAGCCATGGTAATACATTATCATTCTAGGAAAATGATGGTATCATGATGTTGGTATGGTCCTAAGATGATGGAAAGATGCATGAAATGTAAGTTGGGACGCCAAGTGCAGAACATGAACTAATAGATGGAGAGCTACAAATAGCATCTGTTTCCCAGATTTTCACTATTTGTTTTTATTGCATTTTTTATTTTTTTTTTTGTATTTTTTTTTTGTCGTTACCGAGATGCCTATTTTCCAAGTTTTCACCAAGGTAACCATGTTTTTAGGACTTTTTCTGCTATTTTTGTATTTCTTCAGGATATTTTCTAATTTTTTTGTATTTCTTTAGGACATTTATGGATGATGATAGCTAACTTAAACATAATATTTCTTCAACTGCATGTTGTTGATGGGTTCGTCAAACAGGTCCCCTTCTGGCGTCGATAGCTTATAGGCTCCTGAACCGTAGACTATGATGACCACATAAGGACCTAGCCAATTTGGTTCAAACTTTCCTTTCTTTTCTCTGTCTTATTGATTTCATGGATTTTCTTTCAAAACTAGGTCACCTACCTGAAAGGTACGTGGATTTACTTTGTGATTATAGCTACAAGACATCATCTGTTGGTATGCTTTCAAATGGTCAGCTGCTCTTTGTCTCTTTTCATCTAGGAGTTCTAGCTCTTGCAGTCGGGAAACTCTGTAGTCATCATCTATTGTGAGACCTTTCAGTGATACTCTGAGTGAGGGTATTTCAACTTCTAAAGGTACTATGGCTTCTACTCCATAGACAAGAGCATACGGTGTTGCTCCTGTTGGCATGCATACACTGGTTTTGTAGGCCCGTAAGGTGGGATTGAGTTGAACATGCCAATCTTTCCCCGAATCATTCACAGTCTTCTTTAAAAAATTTAGTATAGTCTTATTTGAGGCCTCTGCCTGGTCATTCCCTTGTGGATAGTAAGGTGTTGAATATCTGTGTTGAATATGAAATTTCTCACAAAGTTCATCAACATCCTGATTCTTGAAAGTTCGTCCATTATCAGTAATAATGGAGTTGGGAATGCCATACCGACAAATAATATAGTTGAGTATGAATGATGATATTTGTTTGCCGGTAAGTTTAGTAAGAGGTACTGCCTCAATCCACTTGGTAAAGTATTTTGTGGTTGTGATGATGAACTTGTGCCCGTTTGATGATGAAGGTGAATCTTTCCAACTAGGTCCAACCCCCATTGAGAAAATGGCCGGGTTGGCGTGAACGGTTGTAGTTCTTGTGCAAGAGCATGAATGAGATTCCCATGAATCTGGCATTTTGAACACATTTTCACAAAAGTGAATGATTCCCTTTCCATTGTAGGCCAGTAGTAACCCATTCTAATCAATTTCTTGGATAAGGTCAGTCCACTCAAATGAGTACCACAAATGCCACTGTGAACTTGTAAAGCTTTATCAGATTCATCATGTATAAGACATCGAAGTAGAGTACCATCAAGACCACGGCGATAAAGGGTGTCAGCGATAAGGGTGTAGCGAGAGGATTGGTAGATAAAAATTTTATTTTGGTTACGGGATGAATCAGGTGGTAAAATCTCATCCTTTAGGTAGGCATAAATCTTTCCATACCAAGGTGAATCGGATCCTACCAAGTGGCAAATGATTTGGCTTTCGAGTGTGTCATAGGTAGGTGTAAATGATTGTTCCACCAGAAATTCATAGCGAGCCTGATTTTCAGGGAGTTGTAACAATGATGCGATCATAGCCATGGCATTGGCTACTTTGTTATCAAGCCTTGGAATTTGTGTGAATTTGATGTCCACAAAGTACTTCTTGAAGTCGTCAACCATCTTTTTATATGGCAACAGTTTGTCATCTTTTGTCTAATAATCATCATTGATCTGATTAATGACTAACTGTGAGTCACCATACACTTGTAATGATGTAATCCTCCATTCCAATGCTATTTTAAGTCCAATGATTAATGCTTCATATTCGGCTATGTTATTGGTGCATGGAAACATCAGCCTATATGATCGAGGAATGGTGTGTCCTTGAGGGGTGACAAAAAGTATGCTTGCCCCTGATCCATGTTGAGTGAAAGAACCATCGACATATAAGGACCATGGTTGTTTGGATTCTACAGTAAAAACATCAGCATCTGGAAATTCAATGTGCAGGGGATGGTTTGCTTGGAGTGGTGCTTCAGCTAGTTGATCAGCAATAACGTGTCCTTTGATTGCCTTGCGATCAACATAATGGATGTCAAACTCACTCAGAATCATTACCCATTTTGCTAACCTTCCTTTCAATGATGCTTTGCTTAACAGATACTTGAGTGGATCAATCTTGAAACAAGATTGATTGTGTGAGTTAACATGTAATGCCAAAATTTCTGCAAAGCAAATACTACTACTAAACAAGCCTTCTCGATGGAAGTGTAGTTGAGTTCATGACTTGTTAGTCTTTTTCTGATGTAATAAATTGCACGTTCTTTTCCTGTATGGTCTTCTTGTGCTAGCAATGCACCCAAGGATGTCTCTGTTGTGGCAATCTACAAGATCAGTGGCTTGTCTAGATTTGGTGGTACTAGAACTGGTGGAGTCATTAAGTACTGTTTGATTTGTTGAAAAGCCAATTCACACTTGTCATCCCACTTGAAAGGAACATTCTTAGGTGATAGATGTGTGAAAGGTAGACTTTTGTCGGCCATTTGTGCAATGAACCTTCGTATAGATTGAAGTTGTCACTGTAATTATCTCAACTGACTAATATTCCTTGGTAGAGGAATTTCCATAATTGCCTGTACTTTGGTAGGATCTACTTCAATTCCTTTTCCTGATACAATGTATCCTAAGAGTTTTCCAGATATGACCCCAAAAACACATTTCTTGGGATTGAGGTGAACTTTGAATTTCTCCAATCTTGCAAATATTTTGGACAATATTTCTAGATATCCTTCTCTGGTGTATGACTTCACCAATATGTCATCTACATAATCTTCCATGAATGTGTGCATCATGTCATGAAATATTGTAGTCATGGCTCTTTGGTAAGTAGCCCCAACATTCTTTAGACCGAAAGGTATGATGTTCCAACAATAAGTTCCCCATGGACATGTGAAATTTGTTTTCTCCTGGTCTTCGGGTGCAATCTTTATTTGGTTGTAACCAGAAAAACCATCCATTAATGAATAGATGGCATGGCCAGCTGTCAGATCAACTATGGTGTCAATGTTTGGAAGTGGGAAGTCATCCTTAGACATGCTTTATTAAGATCTCTGAATTCTATGCACACTCGAACACTTTTGTTAGGTTTAGATATAGGAACAATGTTAAAGATCCATTCTGCATAATCAATTGATCTTATGAAGCCCACATCAAGGAGTTTTCTCAGTTCTTCCTTAACCAATAATGCAACATGGGGGTGCATCTTTCTAAGTTTTTTTTTTACAGGTTTTACCCCTGGTTTGATAGACAAGTGATGCATGATAAGATCAGGATCAAGACTTGGCATGTCCACATAAGACCAAGCAAAGTTGACTTGATTTGCTCTTAGAAATTCTATGAATTTTGGTACTTCTTTCTCTGTCATTGATGCAGCTAACTGTAAAATCCTTATTTTTTCTGATGTTTCAAGATTGACGGCTTTTGTAGGCTCAATCAAGATAGGTGATTGCTCATGGTAGTGCTCCGGGAGAGTGTTAAGATTCCCATCATCTGGTGCCTTAAAAAAAATTTCACCATCCGATATGCTCTTTATTTTAACTTTTGTTTGATCTAACACTGCCAGATTCTGGTTTTCACCATTAGATCTTTCTTTTTTATTTTTACTTTTTCAGCTAGGAGACTTGACACCCTCCTAATTAAAGACTTTGTTCCAAAAATCGCTAGTGGAACAATCATTTATGTCATTTGCGGAAAGGAAGTTTATGATAGCTCCATCATTTGGGAATATGGGTATATTGATAGGTTCGAATAGATTCCAGTCAATGAGATCTGAATGAATAAGCAGTAGTGAGTCATTAGGTTGCATGAAGTCAGCTATGGTTATGGTCATAACGGAGTTGTTTGTAGGATCCAAGGTATGAGGTGGATCAATGATGGTACTGTTCTCACGATAGTCTTGTTCATTTAAATCTTACTCAGTATCACTAGAATCATAGTCACTTTGTAGTTCACATTCTCGTGTTCAGGACCCTGACCCTTCACCTTCGATTAGAGTTGGGGTATATTTGTGTATTACATCAACCTTTTTGTCCCTCCAGAACTCATCATTGTAAATGGTGTCCCATTCATATTCAGCAGAGTTTGTGTCAGAGTTATTATCCACAAAATTTTGAATTGTGACCAAACATGCTTCTCTTGAATCTTAACCTTCTTGTAATGTGAATATGGTGTCATGCAGTTGTTTGAATGTTCTTTCTTTTGAGTTGGTATCATAACCTAATCTACTTTTCTCTTTCGCAGCAAGTCCTGGAGGATTAATAGGTTCAACTACTCCTTTTCTCTTTCTGATAGGACCATTACCATCATATCCCATCTTTTGCATGATTGAATACCCTTTTCCATATCTATCTATTGGTAATTTGATATTATAAATTGCTTCATCTTCATCTTTATAGAGCCAGTTTAGGATTTCTCTATCCTCAGGATCTTTCATGGGGAATTTATCTTTGATGAATCGTCCATTAAACTTTGTGCTTGGCTCTGTTGGTGGTTGCACTGATGTTGACGTTACTGATATTTGATGTTGGGCGATAGAAGGTTGTCCATGTGACCGAGGTGATGTAGGTAAATTAACAAGACAAAGAGAGTACTCCCTGACTCCATGGTCCTTGAATTTCAATTTTTTGTCAAAACTATTGGTCAATTGACTGATTTGTGTATCAATCTTGAGAGAAGTACTAGCATGAACTTCTCGATTGTTAGGAACCAAAGTATCTTGACAAGCTTTGATATTGGCACAAGTTTGAATATTTGAATTATCAGTTGGTATCATGATTTCCTGTCCATCATAAGCAAACTTAAGACATTGATGATATGTGGATGGGATAGCTTGCATTTCGTGGATCCAAGGATGACCCAACAAGATGTTATATGCAAGATCACGGTCTAATACTTGACAAAAAGTATTTTTGATAACAGGTCCCACTCTGATTGGTAGCATGATCAAACCTTTGGACGCTCTTTCCTCATCATCATAGGCTTTAATAGTAATCTTTCTTATGGGATCAATGGAGTCCTCAGAAAATCCTAAAGCCTAAACCAACTTCATGGTACATATGTTCAAACCAGCCCCTCCATCTATTAGGACGCATCCGACACGAAACTTGTGGATCAATACTTCTAAGTATAATGATGAATTGTGGGGATGAGTTGTGGAAACGTCATCTTTTTCAAAAAATGAGACATGTGGGTGAAGAAAAGTGTCCTACCATGGCTTGAAATTTTTCCACATCCAATTCAGTGGATACAATTGTTTCAATGAGAGCCTTTTTGAGAATTTCCTTATGTGCTGGGGAAATCTTCAAGAGTTCTAAGATATAAATCTGAGCAGGAGTTTTCTGAAGTTGGTTGACTAAGTCATATTGATGTTGAGGTGGAGGCCCAATGGATTTTGAAGAGGAACCTTTTAAGACAACTTTAGCTTGTGCCCTTGTTGTCACATTGACTTCTCTATATTCCACCTTTTTGTTGACTTTAATAACATTGACCCGTTCATCGTTAGTGTAGATATGATTGATTATCGGATCATCAATATGATTCACACTTTTTCCAGAAGACTCACCCTTTTGATAGTTGCGCAGAGGGTTGCAAAATGCTTGGTGGTCTTCATTTGATTGTTGATGTCCTTCTATTGTGATGGTGCCATTTTTTATTAAGTCTTGAATAGCATTCTTCAAGGCTTGATAGTTATTTGTGCGATGACCTTTGCACCGATGATAGTCACAATAGTATGCCTCATTCCATGATGGAGGATTCACACTGGGTTCATAGTTTCATTAAGGTGGCAAGGTAATGACATTTTTAGCCATCAACTCTTTGAATGAAAATTCCAAAGATTGACCCAATGGAGTGTAAGTTCTTCTACTAGAGAAGAATGAAAATCGTTGCAGATTTGTATTCGAGGTATTTCCTAAGGGGTTGTGATTATTATTGGTTCCTCAGTAACCTTGATTGTTGGCAGTCCCTTGATTGGGAGTAGAATGTTGATTCACATTGTTCCTCGGAGGAGGAGGGTTGTTTCCTTGATTTGTGACCGAGTTGGCATTGTTATAGTTGTTATGGTGAGGAGCACCTGGAGTACTAAGATCAAATGGCTTAGTCGAGACATGATTCACATCAACAACACCATCATTCACCACATTCTTGCTGCGAGTCCAGAATTTAGACTTGTCCTGATTATTGTGATGATTGGATGAGCCAGGATTGTCCTTGTCAAGTATTATTATTCCGCTTTTTACCAAAGCACTTTCAATGGTTATAGCATCTTCAATCAATTTCTCAAAAGGAGGACAATGTAAGTTCAAGCAATGGCTCATTTATGAATTCACGTTGTTAATGAAGGTGACCATCTTTTCCATTTTAGGAATAGGACATGGATACCTAGCAAATATTCTTCTCCATCTCTAAAGAAAAGTAACAAAAGGTTCACCAGGTTTTTGCACAACTTTGCAGAAATCTATCATAGTGATTTGGTGTTGGATGTTGTAGGCATATTGTGATATAAATAGATTGATTAATTCTTCAAATGTCTTAATAGGAGGTGTGATTTTTGATAGCCATTCCATAGAGTGACCTCCAAGACTCCTAGGAAACAAAAGCATCAAGTAAGTATCCTCATGAGCAAAATCTAAAGTCATGTTTCGAAAGTCTCTGAATTGATCGATTGGATCTGATTTCCCATTATAACGATCAAATTTTGGAATTTCACAATGTTTGGGAAATGGAATCATATTGAGGCTTTGATCAAAAGGATAAGGACAAATTTCCTCAAGAGTATATTTCTTTGTGGTGGTTCCCCCTTATAACTCTTTAATTTGTCCTTGAAGTGCCTTAATTTGTTGTGTCAAAGCACTAAGATCAGATAGGGGTGTTTCTTCGGATTTACTCTTCAAATTCTCGGTATCAAAGCATGAGGAAACTTAGCTCCTTGGTCAGCTAGGTAGATGAAATATTTTTCTTTATCGCGTTGCAAGATCTTTTCTATGGCTTTGTAAAATTTGAGATCTTGCTCGGCCTCTCTAAGGCGGCGTTCATCCTCTTGTTCATCATCACTACCTACAGGAGTTTTGTTTATGACTTTGTACTTGTGGAATGGATTTTCTTCTCTGTTATCCATGTCGTTGTTGAAAAGTGGATTATGACTTATACTATAAAGAGGATTACTGCTTTCACCTTCTTCTTGAGTGTTTTGGGTATGACCTTCTTGTTGGATTTCCTCCTTCGATTTATTGTATTAAGATCTTGTAAAGATAGGCATGTGATTTTGAAGAGTTCTTCTAAAATTAGATCACAGTTTTGATAAGTGCGACAATGATGATATCTTGATCTGATAAGATAAGAATCCTATGATATGATCAAATATTTTCGTAATTTTTGATTGTGGCTTCCAATGATGAAGGATGTTAGAATCTTGTTGGGGAAGTTGAATCAATAAATCAGAAATTTGTTTGAAAGGTGCATTCTTAAGATTTGATCTTTGTTTTCGAAGAAAGGTTTTAAGATCACTGAAGGATTTGGCTAGGATGTGATGGATATTCAATGGAAGGTTGTGGTATATTATCAAACTCAAGAGGTTGATTAAGATTATGTCGTTGAGATTAATCTCTAATAATAAGCTCGAGAATCTAAAGGCTCTATAGTGTACTCATCAGCGAATCCCCTAACAAAGTCTTGGTATCTATGAAGAAATCCATGGTAATGAAGCAAGACATGTTGAATTTTGTACAAAAAATTTCTCCTTTGTAATGTTTTCTTGTACCCTAAATGTTTCTTGGGTTTCTTGATCCTATTGGAAACTGATTTCTTGACAAATTTTGTTTATTTCCACTCTCTAAGCATGGGAGAGATATCAGAATGTTACTTGGACCAAAGATGTCAGAAAGTCAAGTTTATGAAAAAAAAATTCCGAACAGTTGTTTTTGAATGATTTCAGTTGTTGTTTTTCATGTTCATTTTGGATGATCTTTTATTTGAATTAATGTGAATGAAAACACAGCAAACACTCTGAATTAAATGGAATGTAACCAAACACAGATAAAGCAAGCACATCCTATGGTAAAGCTAGGACAATATCCACTAGATTCCACGTGGGTTTCCCCAACCACATATCTGTAGCGTGTGAATTTAGAAGCTTGGCTGCATGGGCTCCCCCTTACAGTGCACTCTCTTCTCAGGCCAACCAAGCTTCCAACCCCCAAAAAACTCCCATGGCAGATTGATCACCTCTACTATAGACTATGAAAGTGTGGATTCCTTCACACCGACTGGTGTTGCGCTAGCAAATAGAAGGTTTTTGGTTTACTAAACAATGGTGTTTAATTCGGGACCCCCGTTCGAGTGGCCATACATGGGGCAAGAGATTAATCACCAATTAGGTGGCACTCCAGCCTGAAGAGGTTAAGCTCAACAGGGTTTATGGGAGTACTACTCTGTCTGTATGACACATCTACACTCATAATCTTAGGTTTTCCCTTAAGATTCACATTTGTATACCGGTTGGGGGTAGCTTGGCTTTAGCTCCATTGCCGGTTCGAGTCACGTTGAGGTGATGAAATCCCTAGGCAGACCCAATTTCTAGAGGCAATAATCATTTCTCTTACACCCAGGATCACATTACTATGCAAGGGGAGAGGATACTTTGGTTATTGCATCAAGGTTACATAGGGATAAAGTGGGTCTAGCTTTTTGATCACCTAGTTTGCACAGGGTGAGAGCATAATCACCTACCACTTTCAAGCACAATGAAGCAGAGTAAATAGATTCATTTTAATGCACCAAATCACAATGATTTAAGTTAAGTGAAGATATTGCTTCACAACCGACATGGGGTTCATTTTAACTGCATGATCAAAGTGTGGTGACTATCCTAGATTGATTCATTTTAAACTAGAAAAGATTAAGTCTGCAGAATGTGTCAGACTCAAAAACATGTTTTTGTGTTACAACCCAGATGCACAGAAACAGACAATATATGCGCCGAAACAGACAATATATGCACCGAAATATATAGTATATGCGCCGAAATAGAAAGTATATGCGTAGAAATAGATTCTAGATGCGCAGAAATAGACGGTGTATGCGCTGAAACAGACGGTGTATGCGCTGAAACAGACGGTGTATGCGCCGAAACAGACTCCAGATGCGCAGAAACAGACCCTAAATGTGCTACAAAAAATCCTAAATGCGCTAAAACAGTTCTCAAATGCACTACTTTAATTAAACGTAATTTAAATGTGTAAATAATGTAGCATTAATGCAGCATTAATGCTCTAAAATCTACCTTAAATGTGCTAACTTAACTCCTAAATGCTCTAAAACAGTTCTTAAATGCGCTACTTTAGTTAAGTGCAGATTTAACTCTAGATGTAATGAGATTATATGCGCTATTCTTTCTCTTGGATGCGCTAAATTAACTCTCAGAAGCTTTGAAATAGTCCCCAGATGCGCTAGAATATCTACAAAAATAGAAACATTAAATTCCCAGATGCGTTGCAGAAAGTATCGGATGCGCTAAAACGCCAAATTTTTCAAAATCCGAACTCTGAAACGCAAAAACCTATCAGAACATTCTACAAAAAATGTCAAAATCGGGGCATAGGCCCCACGATGGGCACCATTTTATGTGTGTATGAAAATATGTGTATCATAAAGAATTCAAACACATTCAATAAAACCTTATATCAAAGAAACTTACAGAAAAATAAACAAACTCTCATTGCAGCTCCTTTGAAGTCGTTCTATTGCTCCCTATCTCCAGCGTTTTCGTTGATTCAAGTTGCTCTTAGATTTAGTATGCCAAGCTCAATGAAATGGACTACTAGAGAATGAGATTTAAACTGAAATGCAGATTATACTAAAATGCACGATTATGCTATGCTATGATAAGAATATTGCTAAGATATGATTATTGCTAAAATGCTAAAGATGCAAATGTATAAGTGTAATTGTGTATGTATCTGTGTCCGCGTGTGTGTGTCTAACCAATGCTTGGATTTGCACATGTATTTATAGAGTTTTTCAAGGATTTTGATTGGCTAAATTGACCAACGGCTATGATAATTCTTGACAGATCGAACGGTCAAAGATGAATGGGACTAGAGAGAAAAATAGAAGAAAATGAATAAAGCGGGATTTTTCTATTTTCGTGGAAGAGATAAGATGAGATGATAAAAAATCATCTTTTTTAGAAAAAAAATGGAAAGATATTGAGAAGATAAATAATGAATTATCAAATTCAATTATTTATTAATGAATGCATGTAGATTTTTCTTAATTAAATAAGTATTTAATTAAGAATCTAAGGAAATCAGAAGATTTCATAATTAAATGAAATATTTAATCATGATTTGAAGAAAGCAAAAGATCTTTAATTAAATAAAATATCTAATTAAATTTAAAGAAATGACATGTGTATGAAATTAATTAAATAAAGTATTTAATTAATTAGAAGAAAGTTTTAAATAGAAGAAAAGAAATATTTAAATTTAATTCAAAAGATTTAATTAAATTTAAAAGATGATAATTAATTTAAATAAATAAAATGTATTTATTTAATTAATCAAGTAGACATGTGAAATAATTAAATAAAATAAATTTATTCAATTATGGTGGGAGAATAAAATGAATGAACAATATAATTAAATTAATTAAATTTAATTACATATTAGAAGACTTTAGAGAAAATGTCAGGATTAATTAGACATGACCAATTTTATGCACATACAGTTTGGAATTATCAAACATGTTTATATGCTACAACATTTTTCATACATAAATCTACCTCCATACCACAAAAAAAGAACTTGTAATTCATTTTTTCAAACATATCCATACCGCTGATTACATTGCATTTTGTGGTTATTTGAGTCATTTTTGGGCAACAAATGTAAAAGTTGCAAATCATGTCAAAAAGTTGTCAATTTAGACAAAAGTTGTCAAGGAGTGTAAAATGGTATTTAGAAAAAATTAATTGAAACACCCCCTATTTTTGTGTATTTTCCAAAAAAATTGAAGTTTCTTTGATCTATATGGTTACGTACCAGAAATTTTTGATCTTTCATGAAGTGAATATTGTGGGCAGTAGGCCTAACAACATTTTAGACTTGCTTTGGATTGATTTTAATTATTTTTGTGCATTTTAGAGACAAATTACAGAGGGTCGGTCTGCATACCCTGTTTTAAGGGTTTTGAGTGTATGAAAATGACAATTTAAGCCATTCCACCCACTATTTTATTCTGTAACTTGGTGGAATGGCCCAATAGGGCATGATTTAGGTGTGTACATGGTTCATTAGAGTAGGGAAGATGTTTTAAGGCTTTTTGTGTTGCTATCCCAAAGGTTTTTGTGCAAATTTTAATTGAAAATGGATGTTTTGAACTAGGGTTTGGTGAAATATTGATGATAGAGACTGGTGAATGAACTTATAAGCATATGCAGACATAATTAAGGGTGTTTTAAGTGGTGGTTGGGCTATACAAGGTCTTGGATATAGTTTTTCAATAAACCCCCATATAAATTGCCTAAAATGAGGGTTTCTTGTTTAGATGTCTTTGAAAGTGTGTCACTGCAAATAAATGGTGAAATTGTAGGTTTTTTTGACTGGTTGTTGCTGCCCCATTGATTTTTGGGATTGAGGAGGAGTTTTCAATAGGGCCCCTTTGTAAAAGTGACCTAATTTGTGGTCTACAACAATGTAGGTGCTTTGTTTTAGCAAAGTTGTCCCAAAGAAACCTAATGGTTTTTTGAGGTCAACAAACCTCTATTGAAAACCTACAAGGAAGAATAGGTGAGTTTTTGGAAGATAGGAAAGGAGAGGTTATAAAAATGACATTAATGAAATTACGACGGACCGGTCTGTATACCCTATTTTAAGGGTTTTGAGTGTATGAAAATGACATTTTAAGCCATTCCACCCATTGTTTTGTTTAATAACTTGGTGGAATGGCTTAGTAAGGTATTATTTAGGTGTGTACATGGTTTGCTAGAGCAAGGAAGATGTTTGAACACTTTTTTTGTTGTTGTCCTAAAGGTTTTTGTGTAAATTTTACTTGAAAATAGAGATTTTGAACTAGGGTTTGGTGAGATATTGATGATAGAGGATGGTGAATGAACTTATAATCATATTCAAACATAATTAAGATTTTTTGAAGTGGTGGCTGGGCTAGAAAAGGTCTGGGATATAGTTTTTCAATAAATCCCCATGTAAATTGCCTAAAATGAGGGTTTCTTGTTTAGATGTATTTGAAAGTGTGTCACTGCAAGTAAATGGTGAAATTGGAGGTTTTGTTGACTGGTTGTTGCTTCCCCATTGATTTTTGGGATTGAGGATGATTTTCCAATAGGGCCCCTTTGTAAAGCTCTTAGGTTTTCCAAATTGAACTTGCACATTAACATTGATGAAAGCTATTAGGTTTTCCAAATTAGTTGAAAATAAAAGTTTTCCCACAACCATCAGTAATAATGAATTTAATGTTCAATTCTATGTGTAACAATGAACATTAATAAAATCATCAAATGAATGGTTTATAAATTGTCAAAACAAAACAAAAAAATGTATGTTAAGTTGAATTCGTTTATCTAAGGATGTTGGAAATGGACTACTATAAGCAATGCAAATAGAATTCATAAGAAAATTTGTGTTAAGTTGATGTCATTTATATAATTTTAAACATGAATTCATCTAAATTATGTCATGGTTTTCATTTTTTTCTTCAAAGTCATAAAAATGAAACTTTTTTATGCAACTCCCATCTAATTCAATGTTGAATTCTATGTCCAATTGTTATGATTAATAAAATCATTAAAAGAATTTAGACTATTGTCAAAAATTAAAAAAACATACTAAATATAAACATTTCAATATTACCAAAATGAATATATTACCTGAGATAAAGTAAAATGATGTAGAAACTTCAAAATGTCTTCATCTACGTTGTCTAGCATGCAAATTGGTGGAAAAAAGGTGATGGATCAAGGATAGATTGGTACAACAGGGAGTCAACTGCATAAAAAAGGCATTTCTCTATTGGATAAAGCACTGAAATAGAAAAAAGTAGAAGCATGTGGGCCTAAATCATGGGGTCAACCCCTATTTTACCATTTCAAGGTAAAAAACACATTTGGTACTTTGAAATGCTTTCACAATATCAATAGAAAGGGAGTGAGACTTGAGATAGAGGGAGAGGGGATATGAGTGAGAGAGATTAGTCCTAGTAGTGTGGTAGGGACTGAGACCTGAAAGTGATAGAGACTTGAGAGGGATAGAGAGTTATCCATTTAGGGTGGGGGGAAAGACCTCACAATGGGAGAGGGGATGGAGTGAAATAGATTTGTCTACCCTCTACCCTTAAACTGTAAACCGTAAACCCTTAACCCTAAAACCCTCAACCCTCTCTCTCTCTCAACCCTCAACCCTCTACCCTCTACCCTCTACCCTAAAACCCTTAAACCCTAAACTTTAAACCATCTACCCTCAACCCTTAAATTATAAATTGTAAACCCTAAAACCCCAAAACCATCAACCTCTCTCTCTCTCTCAACCCTACACCCTCTACCATTAAACCATAAACCCTAAAACCCTTAAACTGTAAACCCTAAACCCTAAAACCTTCAACCCTCCTCTCTCTCTCAACCCTAAACCCTCTACGCTCAACCCTAAACCATCTACCCTCAACCCTCTACCTCCAACCTCAACCCTTAAACCCTTAACCCTTAAACTATCTACCCTCTACCCTTAACCCTCTACCCTCAACCCTAAAACCAACTCAACCCCCCTCTCTCTCTCAACCCTCACCCTTACCTCAACCCTTAACCCTCAACCCTCTACCCTCAACCCTCTAACCTCTACCCGCAACCCTTTACCCTCTACCCTCAATTGTAAAACCCTTAACCCTCTCACTCTCTTTGTCTCTCTCTCTTGACCCTACACCCTCT